>JAWPHD010004819.1:0-177755 GCA_037043455.1 Cyrtodaria siliqua
TGTGTGTGTGGGTGCGTGCGTGTGTGGGTACTTGTCCGTTTACGTGTGTATGTGTGTGTGTGTGTGTGCGTGCGTGCGTGCGTGCGTACATGCGTACGTACGTGCGGTTGCATGCGTGCGTGTGTGTTTGTGTGTGTTTATGTTTGAATGTGTGCTTGTGTGTTTGCGCGAGCGTGTGTTCGTGCGTGCATGTGTGCATTTGTTTGTTTACATGTGGGTACGTTTGTGTAAATGTGGTTACTTGTATTTACGTGTGTGTTTACGTGTTGTTAAAAGCGTGCGTGCGTGCGTGCGTGTGTGAACATATGTGTGTACATGTGTTCATGCGTGCATTAATGCATGCGTGTGTGTGTTTGCGCGTGCGTGCGTGTATGTTCATGTGTGTACGTGTATGTACGTA
This sequence comes from Cyrtodaria siliqua, assembly GCA_037043455.1. Taxonomy (NCBI): domain Eukaryota; kingdom Metazoa; phylum Mollusca; class Bivalvia; order Adapedonta; family Hiatellidae; genus Cyrtodaria; species Cyrtodaria siliqua. The sequence continues at coordinate 401 of JAWPHD010004819.1, forward strand.
TGTGTACTAGTCTGTACGTGTGTGTTTACCTGTTGTGAGTGCGTTCGTGTGTGTATATGTATGTACGTGTGGGTACGTGTCCGTTTACGTGTGTGTGTGCGTGCGTGCGTGCGTACGTACGGCTGCGTGCGTGCGTGTGTGTGTGATTGCATACGTGCGTGCGTACATACACGCATACACGTGTTGCGCGTGCTTGTGTGCGTGCGTGCGTACGTTTGTGTGCATATGTGTACGTGTGTTTACATACTGTTTGTACGTGTGTGAAAATGTGGTTTCTTGTCTGTATATGTGTGTTTACGTGTTGTGAGTGCTAGCGTGGCTGCGTGAGTACGTGTGTGTTTGTGTTTGTGTGTGTTTGTGTTTGTGCAAGCTTGTGTACATGTGTTCTTGCGTGCGTGCGTGCGTGTGTTTGTGTACATGTGGGTACGTTTGTATAAATGTGGTTACGTGTTTTGAGTGCGTGCGTGCGTGTGTGTACATGTGCGTACGTGCGTGCGTACGTACATGCATACATGTGCTTGTGTGTTTTCTCGTGCTTGTGTGTGCGTGCGTGCGTGCGTGCGTTTAATGTGTTCACATGTGTGTACGTGTGTGTGTGTGTTTGTGTTTGTGTGTGTGTGTGCGTGTGTGAGTGCGTGCGAGAGTGCGTGCGTGCGTGCGTGCGTGAATTATATTGAATTGAATAAGAATTAGCATGGGCCACATTTAAGGGTTCAACCATATACAGCTATGTTGAGACAGTGACAATGAAAGGTGCCGGATCTATGAATTGAGTAGATTGAAGTATATTAAAGGGGAGATAATTTGAACTCACAACTAATATAGATATATATGTATGTATATATATATATAGGTAAAAATAGGTATGGTAGGTACGGTTTTATATATGTGTGTATATATATGTATATATTTATATATATAAGGGTGAGAAAAAACATACATCTACAAAATACCTTTCAAAAAGCAATGGATCCCCGAGGGGATACGAAAATGTTGGAATAAATTAATAGATGGGGAAAAAAACATTTATACAGTGCTACAGTTTATAAAAACCCAAGTAACACAAGTACTAATAATAGAACATTGCTGGTAGGATGAAGGTAAAATTGTACGCTGACATTTATGATTAGTTATGAAGAGAGAGTGTGTGAGTGAATAACCCTACCTCAATAAATAAGACATAGAATCGATACTGCAGGATAAAGTAAAATCAACTCCAAAGCTAATTAGAACTTTGAATAAGTCTAAAATAATATATAAATGGAGAAATTGGATTAAAGGAAGTAATAAAAAGCAGAGTATGTGTATATACATTTATATATTCAGTAAGATGTATCTCGTCCCCTTTGTTGATTCCTACTGGATGTTTTGTGTTTAAGCGTCTTATCCAGTACGTTTCACGCAATTTACGTTCTGCGTCTGTCCAATTTGGATTGTGTTCAGTGAACTGAAGTGTTCGTCCGCTGGCAACCTAGAAAACCTACGTAATTTACAATCGGAGCGATGGAGGTTGAATCGGAGGTTTAACGCCTGCTTCGTTTCACCGACATACTGCTTGTTGCAAATCAAGCACGTCATTAAGTAGATGGCGTTTACGGATTTGCAGTTTGTGACACTTTTGATTGTGTTTTTGGCACCGGGTGAAGATAAGAAATAGTTGGCGGGAGACATGTATTTGCAAGTCCGACATCTCGATGTATGGCAAGGGCCTGACTGTCCTGTGGTCTGAGTATTGGAGTCGGGTTTCAACTTGGCCGCAACAAGGATGTCGCGGAGACTTTTAGGTCTCCTGTACGCAATAATGAGTTTTCTAGGCAGCATTTTGTTCAGACGTTCTGACTCCTCTATGTGTGACCAGTGTTTATTAATAATCTGTTTCACATTGGGAAGGTCAGTGTGGTATGTAAGCACAAAAGGTAAAGTTTGCTCTGAACTGTTTGTCTTCGACTGGTATTCAAGGAGTTCTTTTCTGTTGAGGTTCCGTGCTTTGTCTATTGCATTGACCATGTCTGTCTTGCGTTAACCTCGTCTTGTAAGGTGCTCCGAAAGTTCGCTTGCTCTGATTTCTAATGTATTGGTGTTTGAACATATTCGTATAATACGAAGTTCAAGACTAAACGGTATGTTCTTGTAACAGTGTTTAGGGTGGCAACTGTTGGGAAGAAGGTTCTGGTGTGTGTCCGTGGGTTTGGAGTAGAGGTCAACAATCATTACATTGTTCTCTATATGTGAAACTGTGTCTAGGAACACGTGTTTCTCATTGGAAACCTCTGCGGTGAATTTGATTGAGGAATGGAATGCATTGACCTTGTCTATAAACAGAAAACAGGAACCTCAACAGAAAAGAACTCCTTGAAACAACGAATAAGGCTAATTTACAATATTAATTTTATTTTGTTTATAGCCAGACTAATGAATGTTGTGTGGCATTTACATATCCAGACCATAAATAATTCGAAAGGCATGTGTTCTTTTTAAAGACCTGTGTCCCCTTAGAAAAATATTGATCGTAACTCAAACTTAACTGTTTTTCTAAGAGTATATGTGAGCGTTGATGCAAGTTCGGTAACACCATAAGACATTGTAGTACGCTGCGACTGAATGGAGATGGACAGACATAAACGCATACATATTGGGTGGATGTTCGGATGAATGGATGGACAGACATTTATGCATGATTTTTATTTAACACTTAACTAGTTTTAATATTTTAACAAAATGTATATGAACAACCTGTCGCAACGGATTTACATATCAACATCATACACAATGGGTGCATTTCAGTCTGAGTGAATTTTAAAACATGGCTGTAAATTCGTTTATAGACAGGACATAAATCGCTTGATATGTTCATTGACGTGATAAATACTAGAGGGTAAACTATATCAGTTTTTCATGTTCTTAAACAATTAAGATTGAAATTAAATAAGCCTTATATCATACAAATGTCTAATCCTGAATGTGTACTGCAGAATGCTTATGTAATCATAACATCTCCATTATATATAACACAATTATTAAAATGTGATATTATAGTTAACAGCGATTTATTTCAACAACTAATTCATACTGCGACCTCCACTGAGGGAGAGAAAAACCTACTATTTAAACTGCGTAGATGAAATATTGTAAAATAGCAGTTTACCGACTTTTTTTTGAATATGTCAAACTATTCAATTCGTAACCAGGCATATAATTTGATATGTCTGCTTTTGAAAGCTCTTAATGTACGTAGTGCATTCCATATCTCCATGCACACTTGAACATTTCTTTCCTTATGGTGTCAGATGACATTTGTTCTTTGTTGGTGCAAACGTACTTCATAAAAGCACGCAAGTGCGCGATTACTCAAACCAAACACACTATTATAATATTCACACGCGATAATATTCAGATGAGTTTGAAAATTATCGAGCTAAAACTTCAAGATTTCTAGTTGTCGTGTGAAATCTTCAGGGCATAAAGTCGAAATTACTACTAAATTTCGATTTTTCATGTGAACATCAGGTCGAAAAGTTGATGGCACTAACAGAATTCCGTTGGAAAAAATTAAAATTCATAATTATCCACAATGACGTTAATAACGTCAACAGTTTAATGACGCCACTGTGGAAACGAGTATGGCAAACGTTAGTAATTGGTGACATAATTGGTGACGTCAACGCACAGAATGTCAATGATTTGCAAGGAAAATAATCAATCATGGGTATCCGGTCATCATGGGTATCCGGTCCAGATAGAGTATTCCAACCCTCGGTATAGCTGTTTTAATCGGAACCTCGGCTGAACCTAGATTCCAATAAAAGCAAGCCCATGAGGGTATTGCCGACTATGAGGGTATTGCCGACTATGAGGATATTGCCGACCATGAGGTATTGCCGACTATGAAGGTATTGCCGACTATGAAGGTATTGCCGACTATGAGGGTATTGCCGACTATGAAGGTATTGCCGACTATGAGGGTATTGCCGACTATGAGGGTATTGCCAACTATGAAGGGATTGCCGACTATGAGGGTGTTGCCGACTATGAAGGTATTGCCGACCATGAGGGTATTGCCGAATATGAAGGTATTGCCGACTATGAGGGTAATGCCGACTATGAAGGTATTGCCGACCATGAGGATATTGCCGACTATGAAGGTATTGCCGACCATGAGGGTATTGCCGACCATGAGGGTATTGCCGACCATGAGGGTATTGGCGACTATCAGGATATTGCCGACTATGAGGGTATTGCCGACCATGAGGGTAGTGCCGACTAAACGAGTATTGCCGACTATGAGGGTATTGCCGAGCATGAGGGTATTGCCGTCTACGAGGGTATTGCCGACCATGAGGGTATTACCGACCATGAGGGTATTGCCGACTACGAGGGTATTGATTGCCGACTACGAGGGTATTGCCGACTACGAGGGTATTGCCGAATATGAGGGTATTGCCGACTATGAGGGTATTATTGCCTACCATGAGGGTATTGCCGACTACGAGGGTATTGCCGACCATGAGGGTATCTCGACCGTGAGGGTATTGCCGACCAAGAGGGTATTGCCGACCATGAGAGTATTGCCGACCATGAAGGTATTGCCGACCATGAGGGTATTGCCGACCATGAGGGTATTGTCGACTATACGGGTATTGCCGACTATGAGGGTTTTGCCGACCATGAGGGTATTGCCGACCACGAGGGTATTGCCGACCATGAGGGTATTGCCGACCATGAAGGCATTGCAGACCATGAAAGTATTGCCGACCATGAGGGTATTGCCGACTATGAGGGTATTGCCGACTATACGGGTATTGCCGACCATGAGGGTATTGCCGACTATGAGGGTATTGCCGACTATACGGGTATTGCCGAACACGAGGGTATTACCGACTACGAGGGTATTGCCGACTATACGGGTATTGCCGACTATGAAAGTATTACCGACTATGAAGGTATTGCCGACCATGAGGGTATTGCCGACTACGAGGGTATTGCCGACTATACGGGAATTGCCGACCATGAGGGTATTGCCGACTATACGGGTATTGCCGACTATGAGGGTATTGCCGACCATGAGGGTATTGCCGACTATAAAGGTATTGCCGTACATTTGCTAGATAAAGCCTTTAAGAAATAACATGTATTTGTAGTAAGGTATACCTCATAGAATATGTCATCTATATAAAGGGCACATCATTTTTTCATTCCCAATCCATGTTATACTTAGAAACAACACAACCACAGACAACAACCAAAATATTGAGCAATTTTTATTAAATTGCTATTATTACGGGTGTTTGATTTTGACTGAACACTGACTGCGTATCAATTCGAATTGTTTCGTCACTTTCTGTTTTAAGTTATGCATGCAATGACAAATCAAGGGATGTAACTTGTTTTAATCAATGAAACCCTACTTTATGAGTTGTCTTGGGTAGTCGGTATTGCCCTCCTAATTACAGAGTGGTTGGGTAATACCCGAACATGACAATAAATCAATCCATTAACCTTTTTCATTTCTTTTTAAGTAATCTTGTTTAGCATCAAAAGTGCTTTTTTAGTATTAAAAGTGTTATATATAACTTAAATTAATTTAGATGACACCTTGTAAAATGTTTAATCCCTTGATCTGAGTCCCCAGAACCTTTTCAAAATAAATATTCGAAGAGAAGAACTCCAAAAAGCCCTTTCTTAAGCGATGATAGACATGACGATTAGACAAATGCTGATAGTGCAGAATGTATAAGATGACACGATAGTGCAGAATGTATAAGATGACACGATGGAGCAGAATGTATAAGATGACACGATGGAGCAGAATGTATAAGATGACACGATGGAGCAGAATGTATAAGATGACACGATGGAGCAGAATGTATAAGATGACACGATAGTGCAGAATGTATAAGATGACACGATGGAGCAGAATGTATAAGATGACACGATGGAGCAGAATGTATAAGATGACACGATGGAGCAGAATGTATAAGATGACACGATGGAGCAGAATGTATAAGATGACACGATAGAGCAGAATGTATAAGATGACACGATGGAGCAGAATGTATAAGATGACACGATAGTGCAGAATGTATAAGATGACACGATGGAGCAGAATGTATAAGATGACACGATAGAGCAGAATGTATAAGATGACACGATGGAGCAGAATGTATAAGATGACACGATAGTGCAGAATGTATAAGATGACACGATAGAGCAGAATGTATAAGATGACACGATAGAGCAGAATGTATAAGATGACACGATAGTGCAGAATGTATAAGACGACACGATAGAGCAGAATGTATAAGATGACACGATAGAGCAGAATGTATAAGATGACACGATGGAGCAGAATGTATAAGATGACACGATGGAGCAGAATGTATAAGATGACACGATGGAGCAGAATGTATAAGATGACACGATGGAGCAGAATGTATAAGATGACACGATGGAGCAGAATGTATAAGATGACACGATAGAGCAGAATGTATAAGATGACACGATAGTGCAGAATGTATAAGATGACACGATAGAGCAGAATGTATAAGATGACACGATAGAGCAGAATGTATAAGATGACACGATGGAGCAGAATGTATAAGATGACACGATGGAGCAGAATGTATAAGATGACACGATGGAGCAGAATGTATAAGATGACACGATGGAGCAGAATGTATAAGATGACACGATAGAGCAGAATGTATAAGATGACACGATGGAGCAGAATGTATAAGATGACACGATGGAGCAGAATGTATAAGATGACACGATAGTGCAGAATGTATAAGATGACACGATAGAGCAGAATGTATAAGATGACACGATAGAGCAGAATGTATAAGATGACACGATAGTGCAGAATGTATAAGATGACACGATGGAGCAGAATGTATAAAATGACACGATGGAGCAGAATGTATAAGATGACACGATGGAGCAGAATGTATAAGATGACACGATAGAGCAGAATGTATAAGATGACACGATAGTGCAGAATGTATAAGATGACACGATGGAGCAGAATGTATAAGATGACACGATGGAGCAGAATGTATAAGATGACACGATAGAGCAGAATGTATAAGATGACACGATAGAGCAGAATGTATAAGATGACACGATGGAGCAGAATGTATAAGATGACACGATAGAGCAGAATGTATAAGATGACACGATAGAGCAGAATGTATAAGATGACACGATGGAGCAGAATGTATAAGATGACACGATAGTGCAGAATGTATAAGATGACACGATAGTGCAGAATGTATAAGATGACACGATAGAGCAGAATGTATAAGATGACACGATGGAGCAGAATGTATAAGATGACACGATAGAGCAGAATGTATAAGATGACACGATAGTGCAGAATGTATAAGATGACACGATAGAGCAGAATGTATAAGATGACACGATGGAGCAGAATGTATAAGATGACACGATAGAGCAGAATTTATAAGATGACACCATAGTGCAGAATGTATAAGATGACACGATAGAGCAGAATGTATAAGATGACACGATGGAGCAGAATGTATAAGATGACACCATAGTGCAGAATGTATAAGATGACACGATAGAGCAGAATGTATAAGATGACACCATAGTGCAGAATGTATAAGATGACACGATAGAGCAGAATGTATAAGATGACACGATGGAGCAGAATGTATAAGATGACACGATAGTGCAGAATGTATAAGATGACACGATAGAGCAGAATGTATAAGATGACACCATAGTGCAGAATGTATAAGATGACACGATGGAGCAGAATGTATAAGATGACACGATAGTGCAGAATGTATAAGATGACACGATAGAGCAGAATGTATAAGATGACACGATAGAGCAGAATGTATAAGATGACACCATAGAGCAGAATGTATAAGATGACACGATGGAGCAGAATGTATAAGATGACACGATAGAGCAGAATGTATAAGATGACACCATAGAGCAGAATGTATAAGATGACACGATGGAGCAGAATGTATAAGATGACACGATAGTGCAGAATGTATAAGATGACACGATAGAGCAGAATGTATAAGATGACACGATAGAGCAGAATGTATAAGATGACACGATAGTGCAGAATGTATAAGATGACACGATAGAGCAGAATGTATAAGATGACACGATGGAGCAGAATGTATAAGATGACACGATGGAGCAGAATGTATAAGATGACACGATGGAGCAGAATGTATAAGATGACACGATGGAGCATTCTAGAATGTATAAGATGACACCATAGTGCAGAATGTATAAGATGACACGATAGAGCAGACTGTATAAGATGACACGATAGTGCAGAATGTATAAGATGACACGATAGAGCAGACTGTATAAGATGACACGATGGAGCAGAATGTATAAGATGACACGATAGAGCAGAATGTATAAGATGACACGATGGAGCAGAATGTATAAGATGACACGATAGAGCAGAATGTATAAGATGACACGATGGAGCAGAATGTATAAGATGACACGATGGAGCAGAATGTATAAGATGACACGATAGAGCAGAATGTATAAGATGATACGATGGAGCAGAATGTATAAGATGACACGATGGAGCAGAATGTATAAGATGACACGATAGAGCAGAATGTATAAGATGACACGATGGAGCAGAATGTATAAAATGACACGATAGAGCAGAATGTATAAGATGACACGATAGAGCAGAATGTATAAGATGACACGATAGAGCAGAATGTATAAGATGACACGATGGAGCAGAATGTATAAGATGACACGATGGAGCAGAATGTATAAGATGACACGATGGAGCAGAATGTATAAGATGACACGATGGAGCAGAATGTATAAGATGACACGATAGAGCAGAATGTATAAGATGACACGATGGAGCAGAATGTATAAAATGACACGATAGAGCAGAATGTATAAGATGACACGATAGAGCAGAATGTATAAGATGACAGGATGGAGCAGAATGTATAAGATGACACGATGGAGCAGAATGTATAAGATGACACGATAGAGCAGAATGTATAAGATGACACGATGGAGCAGAATGTATAAAATGACACGATAGAGCAGAATGTATAAGATGACACGATGGAGCAGAATGTATAAGATGACACGATAGAGCAGAATGTATAAGATGACACGATGGAGCAGAATGTATAAGATGACACGATGGAGCAGAATGTATAAGATGACACGATGGAGCAGAATGTATAAGATGACACGATGGAGCAGAATGTATAAGATGACACGATAGAGCAGAATGTATAAGATGACACGATAGAGCAGAATGTATAAGATGACACGATGGAGCAGAATGTATAAGATGACACGATGGAGCAGAATGTATAAGATGACACGATGGAGCAGAATGTATAAGATGACACGATGGAGCAGAATGTATAAGATGACACGATAGAGCAGAATGTATAAGATGACACGATAGAGCAGAATGTATAAGATGACACGATAGAGCAGAATGTATAAGATGACACGATAGAGCAGAATGTATAAGATGACACGATGGAGCAGAATGTATAAGATGACACGATGGAGCAGAATGTATAAGATGACACGATGGAGCAGAATGAATAAGATGACACGATGGAGCAGAATGTATAAGATGACACGATGGAGCAGAATGTATAAGATGACACCATAGTGCAGAATGTATAAGATGACACGATGGAGCAGAGTGTATAAGATGACACGATGGAGCAGAATGTATAAGATGACACGATGGAGCAGAATGTATAAGATGACACGATGGAGCAGAATGTATAAGATGACACGATGGAGCAGAATGTATAAGATGACACGATGGAGCAGAATGTATAAGATGACACGATAGAGCAGAATGTATAAGATGACACGATGGAGCAGAATGTATAAGATGACACGATGGAGCAGAATGTATAAGATGACACGATGGAGCAGAATGTATAAGATGACACGATAGTGCAGAATGTATAAGATGACACGATGGAGCAGAATGTATAAGATGACACGATGGAGCAGAATGTATAAGATGACACGATGGAGCAGAATGTATAAGATGACACGATAGAGCAGAATGTATAAGATGACACGATGGAGCAGAATGTATAAGATGACACGATGGAGCAGAATGTATAAGATGACACGATGGAGCAGAATGTATAAGATGACACGATAGTGCAGAATGTATAAGATGACACGATAGTGCAGAATGTATAAGATGACACGATAGAGCAGAATGTATAAGATGACACGATGGAGCAGAATGTATAAGATGACACGATGGAGCAGAATGTATAAGATGACACGATAGAGCAGAATGTATAAGATGACACGATGGAGCAGAATGTATAAGATGACACGATGGAGCAGAATGTATAAGATGACACGATAGAGCAGAATGTATAAGATGACACGATGGAGCAGAATGTATAAGATGACACGATAGAGCAGAATGTATAAGATGACACGATGGAGCAGAATGTATAAGATGACACGATGGAGCAGAATGTATAAGATGACACGATAGAGCAGAATGTATAAGATGACACGATAGAGCAGAATGTATAAGATGACACGATGGAGCAGAATGTATAAGATGACACGATAGTGCAGAATGTATAAGATGACACGATGGAGCAGAATGTATAAGATGACAATTAATAAACAGAAACAAAAGGAAATGAAGCTAAATAAAATAATCATAAGAAAAACCTATAAAAGAACGAAAACTGCAGTTCTAACAAGAATCTCTTAAGAACCAAAACCAACAGGAATGACGATGCAAAGATCAAGATGTTTAGCATGGCTGTCCTGGTTGATTCAGATGTGACACTAGCTAAAGTGAGTATAATGACTGCATGAAAGATGAAACTTTTATGAGACGTTCTTATTACAAGGGAAAATTGTACGAGGGATTCCTATGTTATGTGTGTTAAGGTTATAATAGCCTAAATGAGTCTCCATTGCCCTTCCATAGTAAAGTTAGAATTTTGACAACCTGTTAAAAACTCAAACCTCGTTAGAATTCTGGGAAACTTACTTTATCATGCAAATAAACATGTCTGCTATTAAACATCAACAAGGAAATAGGGGGTTTAATACCTTCTAAGAAACATTTCTTCAGTTGTATACCAACACCGGGTCAAAGGTCAACACTCTTTTTACCCCTTGCAATTTCATACCCTGTCTACTTTCACTTCTCAAATTTATATCAAAAACTGTCAAAAACATGATGAGCTGCATTTTCAAATATCAACAACATGTCCAGAATACAGTTACAGCCAAAAAATAACAGGAAACTGCACTAAAAAAAGTTTTTAAAGAAAAAAAGATTAGCACTCTTTAATACAGAACTACTTTCGACTGCACCAGGCAAGCACATCCTGTTGATTTAGTGTAATTAGACCTTAAGGAAGATATGGAATTGAAATAGCACGTTTTAATGGGAATATTGTTAAATATTGTAAAGCTTAAACATATCATCATACTTTGCGTTCGTTTTATGTTAATTTGATATTTCAGATACATTATTAAATAAACCAATAATTTCATTATCAAATTTCGAAATTCCTTTTGTCACCGTAGCACATGTAACTTTTAAATTGTGGTAGGTATGACTTTTTTGTTTATAAAGCAAAGTTGCGGGACTAGAATAGATGCAAATGAGTACTTTTCAAGACGAAAATCATGAAAACCTCTTCCTTTCAGTGTACGAGACCGACTCAAAAAATTACAAATCGGAAATGGGGGTGGATTCAACAACAAATCTATAGAAAATTTATCTATAATCAAAGTTATGGAATAAAGTGCAGAACATTCCGCATACTTTGCGCTATATTACATGAAAACCTGATAAATGATTTACTATGTTATATTTACAAAGAATGGAAAATTATTAATAAAAAATTCCAAAAACGAAAATATGAAAAAAACACTCAGTAAGTTGAAATGCACAAATCTCACAACCAATGCTTTGAATTGTTGATATTATAACATCAAAATATCCGTGTATAACGATTATATACGTACTGACACTGTAGATTGTACACTGGATTTTCTATTTTGAAAAAAAAAAATCTTTACGTTTATTAATGCCTTTCTTCCTAGATTTAAAGGGACACACTGCAAGCCGGTAGCGCCCAGATATCGGTATTCTCTTATAAAATGTTTATAATCACTCAATAAATTATTTAACAACTTCAAAAAAACATTTATTTTATTTTGCATCATACTAGTTAACTGCATCCAGATTTTAAAACACCCTTGGACTGCAGTGTGGCCCCTTTTGTAGCTTTAAATCAGAATTTGATACATCTATAAATGTAAGGGAAAAGAAAACCACCCATGTATACAGTCTCTGAATATGATATGCATCGGTCATTCCTCTTTTATAAATAGCCTATTTTGTACATTTGTTTCTATAAACTTGATGCTTATTACATGTATTTTTTGTAAGATTTGTAGAGGGATGGCGCACCCCGACCCTCACAAACCTATGACGGGGTGAATAAACGGACCACCATTAACTTGGTGATCGAAATGAAAAGAAAAAAAAAGAAAACATATCGACTTGAAAGCTATAAAATATGTCCATGCAATCAAAGCATACGATTTGAACTCGTTAACCGTATCTCTAAAGATGAATTGAATTGAATTGGCGTTTTAAGGCGCACCAATACATGAAAGGTTATATGGCGCCTAACAGGAATGAACATGCCAGGCTCATCCTCCATGTACATCTAGATAAATTATGGAGAATGGGCCTAGAACCTTCTCACCTGCAGAACGGCAGAGTTGCTGCAAATTGTATTGTAGACACTCCATTTACGCTAGAGCCACGTTTATTGTTTTTCTGCAGTGGCTATTCTTTGCCCAGGAACCAAACGGGGCCTCTAAAGATGATCAAGCGTGAAATACACAAGACAATGGAAATATTGACATATTCTTAGGAGGGTAGTTAGGAATTTTGGTTAGCATGTATATATGTCATGATCTTTCAGCAGACTTCTGCATTTATAATATTTCATACTGGGATTTTGTTTCGATTTAAATAATTTAAGGTAATTTTCTATATGTTTCGTTTAACACACTTTATATTAACAATTATTTCAATATGTGAAAGCAAACATATTTTGCATTGTCAACTGCATTAGGACTATTTTAAATCTTTTAAAAGTAATGAAGTAAAAATCTATTCAAATGACCTTTTTAATTATTTTCTTTCAAATATATGTGAGTAGGCCTAAAGACAAATTAACACTTCATATGTAAACGTAGGTTCTAATTCTTAAGTTTTTTTTTTGATATAAACTTAACGATACTACGTGTCTCTATGAGTAGTTGAGCAATTACTTAACGATACCACGTGTCTCTATGAGTAGTTGAGCAATTACTTAACGATACCACGTGTCTCTATGAGTAGTTGAGCAATTACTTAACGATACCACGTGTCTCTATGAGTAGTTGAGCAATTACTTACCACGTGTCTCTATGAGTAGTTGAGCAATTACTTAACGATACCATGTGTCTCTATGAGTAGTTGAGCAATTACTTAACGATACCACGTGTCTCTATGAGTAGTTGAGCAATTACTTACCACGTGTCTCTATGAGTAGTTGAGCAATTACTTAACGATACCATGTGTCTCTATGAGTAGTTGAGCAATTACTTAACGATACCATGTGTCTCTATGAGTAGTTGAGCAATTACTTAACGATACCACGTGTCTCTATGCGTAGTTGAGAAATTACTTACCACGTGTCTCTATGAGTAGTTGAGCAATTATTACTTAACGATACCACGGGTCTCTATGAGTAGTTGAGCAATTACTTAACGATACCACGTGTCTCTATGAGTAGTTGAGCAATTACTTAACGATACCACGTGTCTCTATGAGTAGTTGAGCAATTACTTAACGATACCATGTGTCTCTATGAGTAGTTGAGCAATTACTTAACGATACCACGTGTCTCTATGAGTAGTTGAGCAATTACTTACCACGTGTCTCTATGAGTAGTTGAGCAATTACTTAACGATACCATGTGTCTCTATGAGTAGTTGAGCAATTACTTAACGATACCACGTGTCTCTATGAGTAGTTGAGCAATTACTTACCACGTGTCTCTATGAGTAGTTGAGCAATTACTTAACGATACCACGTGTCTCTATGAGTAGTTGAGCAATTACTTAACGATACCACGTGTCTATATGCGTAGTTAAGCAATTACTTACCACGTGTCTCTATGAGTAGTTGAGCAATTACTTAACGATACCACGTGTCTCTATGAGTAGTTGAGCAATTACTTAAATATGTTATTTCTTAAAGGGACACACGGCAATCTTTATTGTTTAAAAAACTCACGGCGTCCCGTTAGTTTTTCTGCATAATTTGCATTAGTTCAGTCATTAATATTAATTATAAGAATAGTACAACAATTTGTTTTTGCATATTATTAAGTTTTGATATTATTGCCCCAACAATATATTAAAATTTATAGTATAATAAGACGAAATAGTGAATACTTAAAATTTGATTTATTTAAATGTTACTAGGGTAAAAGCAAAAATGATTCTGGATATATAAATTGAGACACCCATTTCAAATACTTCAAGCTTGCCGTGTGTCCCTTTAACGGTTGATCATGATACTCATAGCTATAAGTTTAACTCATTGTAAAGGCTTTATTTAATGAGAGAACTCATTTGAAACTAGATAAATGTTCCATGTTTAACAGATTCCATGAATAATATCAAGTGTCTTTTTCTCCACTACACTCACATGTTTCAAATGCTCTATAAGAAACCGAAAGTACACTTCCATGGTCATAGCATAGAAGAGTAATTACACCATAGCGTGTGTGCTTCCGTTGTGTATATAGTCAAATAGTGCCTAATAAAAGAAATCCTGCCTTACTAGTGATACAAAATGCACTGTTGATTGCTTTTTGTTGTTATTATTACCTATACTTCATCCGAATGATGTACTGGGAACATTTATTAGTGTTTGTTTGAGATATTTAATTATATTTGACATATATTTCAAGGCCCGTCAATATTAATTCAGGGCCTGATTGTCAGAAATATTTTCCGTGAGCTCTGCTTTTTAGCTCTACTGGTCGAAAACTTTAACAGGTTGTTAAAATCAATATAAGCTCGGAAAAAATCGAAAACCAGCTAGATCGGACCAGTATCGGCGGAGTTATGACCCTTGATTTAGTTAAAAATGCTACATGTTGCCTCGTTAGGACGACAGGGCCTTCATCTTTCACTCGATCTTTACCAAACTTTACCAGATTGTTACTGTCAATGAAAGCTCGGACAAGTTTAAAAACCAGCCAGATCGAATCAGTTAAAACGGATGTAGGGCCCTTAATTTAGTTAAAAATGCTAAATTTTGCCTCGTTAAGACAATAGGGCCTTCATTGTTCATCTGATCTTTACCAAACTTTACCAGATTGTTCATGTCAATGAAAGCTCGGACAAGTTTGAAAACCAGCAAATTCGGATCAGTAACAGCGGAGTTACGGCCATTGATTTAGTTAAAAATGCTATATTTTGCCTCGTTAAGACGATAGGGCCTCCATTTTTCATCCGATCTTTACCAAACTTTACCAGATTGTTAGTATCAATAAAAGCTAGGATGAAATTCAACCAGATCGGTCCAGTAACAGCGGAGTTATGGCCCTTGATTTAGTTAAAAATGCTAAATTTTGCCTCTTTAACACGATAGGGCCTTCATTTTTCATCTGATTTTTACCAAACTTTAACAGATTGTTAATGTCAAAAAAAGCTCGGTCAAGTTCGAAAACCAGCCAGATTGGATAAGTAACAGCGGAGTTATGGCCCTTGATTTAGTTAAAAATGCTATATTTTGCCTCGTTAAGACGATAGGACCTTCATTTTTCATCCGATTTTTACTAAACTTTAACAGATTGTTAATGTCAATGAAAGCTCGGACAAGTTCGAAAAACAGGCAGATCGGACCAGTAACAGCGCAGTTATGGCCCTTGATTTAGTTAAAAATTCTATATTTTGCCTCGTTAAGATGATAGGGCCATTTGTTTTTCATTTTTATTATCTCTACTGGCCAACTTGGAAAACCAGCCAGATAGGACCAGTAATGGCGGAGTTATGGTTCTTGATTTAGTTAAAAATGCTATATTTTGCCTCTTAAGACGATAGTCACTCGCTTCATTGATTTTATAAGAGCCATATTAGCCAGTAGAGCTCTTTTTTTTAATCTATGTGACCATAATTCTTACCAGAAAATGATTATGTTTTGTTTTGTTTTGGCCGGATAAACTTAATATTTGGACATGTATATTTATTTGTATTTTTCATTAAAATTAAAAAAATAAGTCAAAGTGTTTATGTTATACATATGTTTACATCAGTTTTAAAATCTTTAACATATGTACTGAAAGGAAAAAGAAACGCGACACGGGAATTTCCGCTATATATTATATATACTGCACACTTACGGGGGAATTGACCTATTCGAAAATTTAAGGGTACGCATATGAACTAAATATATGTGTAAATTTGAAGATATTTGCGATTTGAATCTGAATTTTGTTTTGCCGTTATTTAAACATGTTTTTAATCATAACGTCTTAAATATGGCTATGTTTGACGTTTTTCATAAAAGTCCCGTTGTACCCAGTTTTCAACGTTTTTGACATTTTTAGAGTGTTAGGCTAGTCACATGTAATTACATTTTATATCAAACTGTTCGTCTTGATGAGACCTTTCAACTGATATATAAATTATTTCATTTACAATAAGACATAAAATATTATTTATATAATTTTCTTTTTCTTTCACCGATTTTTTACCGTGATATTTTAAGAAAAAACAAAGTTAAAGCCTTTTATCTTTTAAACGGCTTCATAAAAAACTGCACAATTTTAATATGTTTTAGAGAATTTAATTTCTTATCCGAATATAAAATAAAATTTGCTAGTCATCGGAATATTTGATTCAGTATTCTTGTTTTATTAACCATAACACCCTTACGAAGAAGGCGTCTCTGTCGACGTCGCGTCGTAAATATAATATGTGTACGACTAACGACGTAGACGCAAACATTGGAAACAAACACTGGTACCCTACATGATAATGATAAATACTGCTTCGTATTTTCTACTTCTTTTTCCGTCCGTCTTTTTTCTCTTCTTTTCTAGAGTTTATGTGAAAACTCTAAATTTATTTATTTTCATGCATCAAGTCTAATTCGCTCGAATCCCAAATTACCGCAATAACTATGGTCATGTATTTGGTATACATCTAGGATAAAACAATGAGTTCAAGTTCATTTAAAAGTGTGTTTAATGTATATACAATTTCCAGGCAGCCGTCAATCATGCTAAATATCATAAGATATATGTGTTGTTATTATTAAACATGTAAACTTTTTTTTATCCTACTCTGTATCATTACAGCGTATGTTTTCATGAACTGTTTGTCCGTTTTCTCATAATAAGAGACTACTAGAGAGACAATCGTTTGATTATTTATCAAAGCTTTTTTTAATAAAAAGTGTAGTGTCAGTCACACAACAAATAAAGGATAATGTATTAAAGTGTATAACATAGTACTATACTTCACATTTCGTTTACTATACACATAATGCTTTGCTTATTGTGCTTTTTGCTAACTGAAACAAATTAAAATAAGCAGACGCTGCTTTATCAGAAGCAAAATATACTGAAAGGGAAAAAAAACGCATAATCATATAATTGCCTATACTACACTATTAGATACACCCTATTCCAGATATATCTCAACGTATAGTGTACAAAAAGGGGCTTCAACTAATTACAGAAAGGACAAATCTGTCTTGTAGCAGACATTTTAATCAAAGTATACTTTGTTACACGAAATTCATTAATGTTGAAGTTTCGCTTGAAAAAGTTAAGCCATTTCAGTATTGTGTTTAATGTTAAGCGATTGCAACGTTTAAATCCCAAGTTTGCTCACCTGCTTGAGCCAAATGCGCGTTTTGTCGATAATGAAACTTTAAAGGGGTAACCACTGGTGTTCGGTGCTGTTTAAACCTTCTTTCCGAAAGGACAGGCCTAATGTCGCCCTGTATCATTTGATTACCAGTAGCATACTGACCATACAATATATAGCGGAAATACCCGTTATGCGTTTCTTTTGCCTTTCAGTATATTGCTTTAAAAATCAGGTGACACTGTCGTGCAATAAAACACGTGTTTAACTTCCGATCCCTTATTTTTTAATAGTTTTGTCTTTTTATATTTACATAAATTTTTAATTAATACTTCATTTCTTCATCTTTCATTAGTTTTTGCCCACAAGATGACCTGTTTATGTGTCGACGTGCCGTAAAACACCATTCATTCATATTATTATTCATCTTCTAAAAAAGCCAAGGTCTCATCGAACGTGAACTGGACAGTGTCGTTATTTGTATTCATACACTCTGTTGCAGACGAGTTTTCTGGTATCATATATGTAGCACGTGACTGTTACTCAAAATAACCAGAAAACAGTTGTTGCATCGTCCCACGTGGCTGTAATGGCAGCAACTTTATTAGTGATGCAATATGGTGTAACAATCATGCAAAAAATGGGAAAAGCATGAGACTTGGTATACATATTCCTTAAACCATATAGTTTTAGGAAAAAAACGAATCCCAGCAAAAAACGACCAGCTTGACCACTGTTGTGGACATTGCTTAAAATAACCATTTTCTCATTTAAAAATGCTACTTTTTTATGATGAACATGTTAAAAATTACTTTTAATTAGTTTAAATTGACTGTTTCTGTTCTGTATTAAACTGAAACAATGTTTTCTAATTTTCTGGACAATAGGTCATACCTTAGTGGTCAGTAAAATACCAAACGAGTGGTCAGTAGTGGTCAGTTGTGGTCATTTGAGACAGTATGTACACAAATCGTGTTTTTTCTCTCATTTTCGTGTACAATAGATACAAAATTAACAGTGATCAGTTAAACAAGCAGCAATAACTGAAATACATAATACTGTGATGAGTAAATCAACACCATATAAAGATTACACATTCAGAGTAAATATTTTTTAATTACTAAATAGCGCCTTAAATACTTTGTACTTTAAACTTGTCTGATTTGCACATTTGAAGTTATCATTTGATATTAGTGCTTGATTTCATAATATCGCCATGTATCAAGCATTAACACACTGTATTATCCTCTGAATTTATCCTCTGTCACAATCTCCACCACACTGACAGAGTGCAGTGCACTGTAATTCTGCTTTTACACATTTGCATCTTCCACGGCAACCTTTGTCTGGTTTACAGCTGCACTTTAGTAGTTCCTGGCATGCCGCTGATGCCTGGGGAAGTGATGACCAGCGTGGTTCCCATCTGTCTCCTTCTGCTCTCTGCCAGCCCCAGTCTGCTGGCGAAGGAAGCTCTGGTTCTGGAATGAGTGATTGGCCCCAAACAAAGCCAGCTTGGAACATGGCCCGTTTCACATCTCATATAAGGATGATGTTGTTGGAGGTATGTGATCTATGGATCTGCCTTTCCTTGTGAAGAGCATTTGCCTGGCTTCATTGACACTAGATGCTTGTGAAGACTTGTCATACATCAAAATCACAAATTGTTCAACTAGTGGCATAATTGCATGCAGTGTTTGGATTGATTGTGATGTAATCATGTCTACAAAGGCAGCGGTCACTTTTTCAAATAATGACCATGTCTCCCAAGCAGTTTTCTTTCCCTTTCCTGTGAATGCAGATACCTGGTCGCATCCTGTTAGTGCATGGAAAGCTAAAAGGGCCTTTGCTTTGGTGTCACCAATCTCTCTGACTATTTCATGAACAGCTAGGAATCTGTGCTGTTTTCCTGTCCCGAATGAAATCCACAACTCTTCCAGTAGAAGCTGACCAAACATGGCAATGGCAATTACAACAACATCAGTATCGACTGTCCTTATCATGATTTTTTTCATACCAGCATTGCTTGCATCATATGCATGTAGGAGCAGCCTTGTGTCCGCCTCTTCATTTGTGCAACAGGACAGCAATTCTGTAATCTAAACCTGAGAGTTAGTCACCACCTCTTTTCCCTTTGTGCTCATTACTTGTTTTTCATCAGTCTCAATTGTAGTTATTTTTTCTGCCAGAAATTGGAACAGTTCAATTTTATTATCGTCTACTCTTAAAAACGATTGCCAATTGCCTGGTATTTTTGAATCCCCCAACACTCTTCTTCGTGTGCCGTTGCCCCTCTGGATTCAAGTGGATGCCTTGAGACTGTTGTCAACATATTCATCCCACACAATATCGAGCCTCTGTATAGAATGTAGCTGGCTTTCAGCAAATGGAATAATGATCTTGTTGGCATAATCTTTAAAGAGTTCGAATCCGGTTGGCCTCAGCATATTCACCATAACGGCACCATCAATGATGAGGGTTTCAACTGCTGGTTTGTCCTGGAAAACTGGTGTTATGTTCTCAATGCAATTCAGCAAATCTGACTGTGTACCTTGTCTGAGATTGCCAAAGCTGGATAACGCAGGTGGACAACAACTGTTCTCATGGGCGAAGAAATCTTCAAGAGTACCCTCTCTAACTTGGCAAGAAATGTAAACTTTTGAAAACAGAGAACAATTTTGCTTCAGAGACATTATTTGTTTCTTGCCAGTTGACAAAACCTTTGTTGTCTGTTCACTGAACAGAGGCATTTTGTTTTGTTTGATTGGATGTAAGAGGCTTTTTTCTACCTTCTAATCGTTCTGCAACAAAGACATTATATTGATCTGTACCAATTGTTTCTATGTTCCTAAATGTTTCAGCTACTTTGTCATCAGCAATATCTCTGGATCCAAGGGTTAGTAAATAGAGTGTTTCTTCTTCAAATGGATTTCCGAGTTCTTTCATAGTTGTGAACAATGCCAGGACATTTCGTCTAAACCGTTGTTGAACACTTTTCACCTGCTCATGATGCTTCATTGCTTTTGCTTTTTCTTGGGGGTGTTTAACAGAATTCAGAGATTCTTCAAATTCTTGCACAACTCTTGCAACTTCTGGTCCACAGACCATCCATCTCATCAGCTGTTTTTTATTATCAGTGAGTCCAATTGCTCCTCCATCACCTTCACCAGTTTGTTGTTTTGCTCTTGAGCCTGATCTAGAGCTATACTTGAAAAGGCATGATGTGTTTTGTTCACTACAAACTGGCCTTCATTGAAGTGGGTGGCAACATCAGGGTGGAGCTTCTCAAGTAGTACCATATCTCGTATATGAACTGGTAGCCAGCGGGCATAGTTGTGATGGTCAAGTGCAAAAAACCAAGAGCTAGATTGGTCAAAGACTGTATGTAAAGTTTGAAGTCGCCCTCACGAACAGCTTTAACAAATATCAGTACTGCTAATTCAAGTCGCAATGTTACAGACCAAAACTGAAATTGTGGCGATTCCGACTCCCGGCATTGTCTCCATGACTCAAACGATTCATCACAAGATTCTGTCTGTGAAATTGTAAATGCACTATGCATCAACATGTGCAGAGCACTAGCACCTGATGTGCATGGCGGGTTCGGGTAACATGAGCTGCTTTAAGGAAGTAGTCTGCTGTTCCAGGTGTGGCAATACCTGCTTGTTCAATAGCATGTGTCCAGCCACTATTGTCCAGCCAATCTCCAAGCATTTTCTACACAGCCATCTCAATATGAAGCCCTCCAAACATTACAACATATTTCTTCTCCCCGTGTGATTCTGGCCATTTCCACTGGATGAGCTTAGTCAAAGCATAAAGTGATTGGTCGCATGCTATGACCATTGTTTGTCCCGGGTTCAGGTGCTGGTTACAGTCTGCAACAACATTCATGGCATGTTTTATCATGGCTGGAGACTTTGCCTGCTCTTCAAACAAAGGTAACAAAGCTGTCAGATCTGGCACCTTCTCTTCTGTCAGTTGCTGGAGGGAGGCATGATATGCTGGCCAGGATATCTGCACATCAGTACTTTTGTCAAGAACGCTGGTCCGAACATGCTCCAGCCACCTGAAAGAGGATTTATTTAGTTAGTCTGCACAAATATTTGCTTTCTTCTGCACAACTATTTGGTTTCTGTTAGTTCAATCACTGTATTAACATTCGATGATTAACTGAGTATACTGATGTGAGTATTGTGTTTATTTTTTCTTTACTGTAATTAAGTGATACCATTTATATGTTTTATGTATATATTTGATAACTTTTTTATTTATATGTTTATACATTGTTCTTCACTTACATCTACTGAGACTGTACAGCACCCGGAATGCTTTCCATCAGAACCCTCAGCGGTGCATCAGAGGCAGGAACAGATGGGTCTATGCTGCTCCATCCCACAGGAAGGACACATCGATATGACACAGGCAATGGTTGCAGTCCAGTCTGTTCTTTTCTGACGCATGAATGTATCGGCATTTGTTGCTTAATACCATCATCTTCTGAATGCCGGTGTTGAAATAATGATATACTTGTGCCGTGGAATGATCCTTGTGATGTTGTGGAACTCGGATTATGGTCAATGTTGTCAACAGCACCAGTTGTAAAAAGTTCCATTCTCAGCTTTGGTGGACACACTACACTCTGTTGTTCATATACTTTGATTATATCGTTTCCCAACTCAGTTGATACCTCAAGAACCCTGTTATAGGAAATTGACAGACCCACTTTACTTAACTTCTCAATCAGGCCTCGTTTTCTGGTTTCAGCATGGATAAGTAGACCAATATACTGAGGTAGTGGACATTCCCTGCTTTTTGCGTCTGGTAAATTATGGATAGCTATTTGTACTAAAACATTAAATAAATTATTCTAATGTCATAATTTACCTGTAAGTATGTGTTAAAACTGACCATTCGCTAATAAAACTGACCAATTACTAAGTGGTCAGTTCGCAAAAAAATGCTCATAAACTATTTATATTCATTTAAAAATGTGACAGAAAACAATAAATAAGATATGTATCATTCATCTGAAGAAAACGCATAATATAAAACGAAAAAAAATACATGTTTTCAAAGTATACCTTTGAATGAGTGGTCATGTACAATAATGTCCACTACAGTGGTCAAGCTGGTCACTTTTGCCCGGGATCCGGTATTTTTCCGAATCAGCATTGCATATAGAATGTTTGTGCCAAGTTTCATGCTTTTCCCATTTTTTGCACGATTTTTCTGTCATTTACACCATATTGCATTACTATATATCGTTGTGCGCATTCTGTGTAGACTTTGAATTTAAACTGTGTTCTCCTGAATATGTGATATATGTTGATCAGTTGTATATTTATATATTTTTATTGATTCTGTAACATATGTAATACTTATTTATGAGTATACTCATATATTGGTTAGAAATACATACACCGCATTGCTAGATAGTTTGTATATAGTCGTTTTCTGAGGTACACACGTTTACATTCTATTTGATGATTTGTTACACAGTTTCTATGCTATTCGTATATATTTCCTAAGTGAAATTACGAATTTGGAACTGGAATTCAGGTGTATACTTATTACAAAGAGTACATGATAATAACGTTTTAATGGGACACAAGACAATTTTCAATAATTATTTTCACCTCGATATCAGTTTGACGTTATATCTGCTGGCATATATTAATATAATACAATTTGGAGTTTTCATTATTTCTTCGTTATTCAACCGTAGCTTTAAAATATTATCGCTACACTATAATCTACGGTGTCTTGTTAGGGCCATGTTACCATCGCATCTTACCATCTATTGTAAGATGTGATGGTCGACGGTAAGATGCGATGGTCGATGGTCCATCGCATCTTACCATCGACCATCGCATCTCACCATCGACCATCGACCTATTTTTAGGAAATTAAATTCTCTAAAACATATTAAAATTGTGCAGTTTTTTATGAAGCCGTTTAAAAGATAAAAGGCTTTAACTTTGTTTTTTCTTAAAATTCCACGGTAAAAAATCGGTGAAAGAAAAAGGAAATTATATACATATTATTTTATGTCTTATTGTAAATGAAATAATTTATATATCAATTGAAAGGTCTCATCAAGACGAACAGTTTGATATAAAAAGTAATTACATGTGACTAGCCTAACACTCTAAAAGTGTCTAAAACGTTGAAAACTGGGTACAACGGGACTTTTATGAAAAACGTCAAACATAGCCATATCTGAGACGTTATTATTAAAAACATGTTTAAATAACGGCAAAACAAAATTCAGATTCAAATCGCAAATATCTTCAAATTTACAAATATATATAGTTCATATGCGTACCCTTAAATTTTCGAATAGGTCAATTCCCCCTTAATTCCATATATATTCCATAGAATCTTATGTAATATTCTGAAGTGTTCAACACAAGCTATATAAATCAACGACCTTCGTATATTGTCTTGGAAAAAACTTCTTTCTTTAATTCGGGTAAAACTAAATACTATGGTCGGTACTTTCTCTTCTTGAGTTTATTGATCACAAATGAGTTTTTATATAACAAAATCATAAACTAATATAAATAATACGTTAACAGTTCAAACAAGTCTCCTTTCCACGGATTCAATAGGAATGAAAGTAGTTGGTGCTTTATTAAAAACAAAACAACTATGGTTTATAAAAAATGTATACCAGATGTCTTTTCCTATACAATTCCTGATACTGTTCTCTATACAATAATTGAATTGGGTTTTAAGGCGCATGAAAGGTCATATGGCGTCTAACTCTTATGAACCTGCCAGGCTCACCCTCCATTTACATCAAGATAAAATATGTAGAATGATAAGCCCTGTGGAGGAGGTCTTACCCGCAGAATTGCTGCAAATTCTAAAGTACACAATCCATTTACGATGGAGCCACGTTTGCCTTCGCGGTCTCATTGTAAAGACCTTGAATGAGCAAGCTAATTGAATTGAATTGGGGTTTAAGGCGCCTAACCAGAATGAAAATGCCGGTGTTACTGATCCGATTTGGCTGGTCTTCAAACTTGTCCGAACTTTCATCAATATCAACAAGCTTTACAAGTTTCGTAAAGAACAAATATAAAATGAAGGTTTTAGAGTGTTCACACGCCTTAATATGGCAGTTTTCTGCAAAACAAGGGCCATGACTCCGGTGTTACTAATTCGATCCGGCTGACACTATTTTAAATATGTTTAAGTAAAACAAGAACAAGAATTCAGATAAAAGTTAACATTAAGCTTACATTTGGTTACATTTCAAAGATTTTATTAAATACAAGCTTTAAGTTTGCTTAAAATGGAATGATAGTTGGACTTTACAGTTAATTATGGCCAATGTTTTGATTTGTAAAAGTCACAACTCTATAACAATAATATACAGATTTGGCATTTATTGAAAATAAATTACCAGTCTCCAATTTGAAACTTTAAATAAAAGAAGCAACGAAGGGTGCAAATGCCGTTTTGTTTTTGAAAAAATAGTGCAACTGACTTAAACACACACAATAAAACAAGTAAACTAACTTGAATATCAAACAATAGGCCATGGAGTAGGAGGGCCCGAATCGCTCTACTGGATTTTTATTTGTCAGATTTGAAGAAAAAAAGACTACTTAAGAACGAACCTGGAGGCGGTACTTGAGCATAAAAATTATCAATCAATTGGTACTTAATACCTAAAACTGAAACAAATTTAAGAAAATCCTAAAAATACCATTAAAAAAAAATAAGGGCCATAAGTCTGGTATTAATGCTGTTTATAATCCGATAGTGATGATGTTTTCGAACATGACAACAAAAGGGTAAAGGGTAGTCGGACAACGAACCACTGACCATGACATAAGCCCTACTGGCCTATGGCCGATAGAGCTAAAAACCTGTATCTAACATGAATGCTAATTTGCTGAAGGACATACGGACATATTTGGTCCAAGTCGCTATCTCTTACTGGTATAAAAATGTAATGAAGTACACAAATTTAATCTCAACAAACCCGAGTGAATTCACAATACAAAATGATATAAAACAGTATGGCTAAAAAATAATTGTTAATTACATACATTTCAATACTAAAATAATGAAATTCACAAGATAAATGTATTTAAACGTTATAGCATTATACACATATTACCGGTACTTGCTTATTTGAGCAAACAATAAAACAAACAAGAGGTACAGATCACCCGAGTGCAATGGTTAACGTGGAAGTGGAAAAACTATGTAAACATGGTCTGGCAATTTATGACAAGAAAATTCAACATGCAACATATCAGACCTCTAGGTCTCTAGTTTCTTGAGAAGAGTTATGAAGTTCTTCCCAATATCGCTCTATGTAAAAAAAAAACATCCACTAGGCCCGGTCATTAATGACCCCAGGATCATAATTTTAACAAACTTGGTAGAATAACATAAGACAATGCTACATGAAAAAAAAAAGTATTTTGGTTTGGAAGAGATTTTTGTAAGTTTTCCCAATATAAAGTTAAAATAAAACTCGCGACCCTCGAGGCCCGGCCATTTATAACCCCAGGGTCACCAATTGGACAAACTTAGTAGAATTGAATTGAATTGTGAAACGGAATTTGGCTTTCAGAAGGAAGTGGTTGGGAAATTGAATCAGTTGATGCACATTAAGTAAATCGGGTAAAGTATAAGCCTTTACGAGGTAGCTCTTATTTAGTATTACCACAAGAACTTTGTAATTCTAGAAAAGGTTTGATTAATATAAAAAACGAGAACGATAATGAGTGCTTCAGGTGGTGTTACTTAGCTTATACATTTCCTGTTAAAACACATCCTGAGAGAGTATCAAATTATAAAAAACATATTGGAGATCTACATTATAAAGGAATTACATTTCCTGTTACTGTAAAACAGATTCCAAAAATAGAAAACCAAAACAATATACGTTTTAATATATTCGGGTATGAAAATAACCAAGTACATCCTTTGTATATATCATAACATAAAGGAGAAAAGACGTGTGACATGCTTTTAATTAAAACTCATTATGCATGGATAAAGGATTTTAACCGGTTGATGTATAATCAAAACATGCATAAGGAAAGAAAATGGTTTTGTAACATGTGTTCACAGTTTTTAAAACGGAAAGGGTATTAAAAAAGCATGAGCCTGATTGTCTTTCACTTGGCGGTAAACAAGTAATAAAAATGCCAGAAGAAAACGGAAAGGTTAAGTTTAAAAACTACGATAGACAATTAATGGTCCTGTTTGTTATATATGCTGATTTTGAAGCAATAACTGAGGACATTTATTTGGCTCTTGGTAATCCTAACCAATCCCACGCAGAGGGCATACCAAAGCATACTGATTGTGGTTACGGATACAAAGTTTTTTGTTGTTATGATGATACATAGTCTAAACCAGTTGTGACATACAGAGGACCAAACGCTGATTATAATTTTATAGAAAAAATGATAGAAGAAGAGAAATATTGTAGGAAAACCATGTCGCAGCATTTTAAAAAAGATTTAATAATGACAGAATCACAAGAAGAAAAATTTAAGACATCTAAAACATGTCGTATTTGTAATAAACATTATGTGAACGGAAACAAGATGGTTAGAAACCATTGTCACATAACTGGAACGTTTTAAGGAAGTGATCATGAAGGTTGTAAATTTAATTTTAGGTTGACTAGAAAAATACCCGTTGTTTTTCATAATTTAAGAGGTTACGATTATTCACTTTTATAATGCAATACATTGGAAAGTTTAAAAAACAAATAAATGTTATACCAAATAACATGGAAAAGTATATGGCTTTTATGTTAGGAAACGATTTGGTGTTTATTGATAGTTTTTAATTTATGTCCCAATCACTTGACGGCTTAGTAAAAAATATTCCTTCATTTACATATACATCACAAGAGTATCATGGTGAAAAGGTAGAGTGATGTAAAAAGAAAAGGTGTTTATACTTATGTTTATAGAATAGTTTTGAACGTTTTGAGGTAAAACAATTACCTGGTAAAGGCAACTTTTATTCAAAGTTTAGTGATGAATATATTTCAGATGCAGATAACGAGCATGCGAAACACATATGGAAAACATTTAATATTAAAAACATGGGAGAATATCATGATCTATATCTTAAAACTGATGTTCTGTTAGAAAGATGTGCTTTGCGTATTACAAATTAGATCCTTGTCACTAATTTAGCAGTCCTGGATTAGCCTGGGATGCCTGTATTAAGATGACCGGAGTTCAACTTGATTTAATAACTGATATTGATCAATATTTGTTTATAGAAAAAGAAATGAGAGGTGGAATAAGTTATATCGCAAAAAGATACTCAAAAGCCAATAATAAGTATATGAACGACTATAACAAAGAGGTAGAAAGCAAGTACGTAATATACCTCGATGCAAATAACTTGTATGGATGGGCTATGTCTCAACCGCTGCCTACTGGGAACCTTAAGTGAGTCAGTAAGATTGAATAAAGGAAAATCAAACTATATTGTTGAGTGTGATCTTGAGTATCCTGAAAAACTACATGACTCTCATAATGACTACCCTCTTGCTCCTGAGAGATTAAATAAAAAGATGAGTGGTTATCAGATTATTGTAAGACTTTAAAGGAAAAGTTTAATTTAGGATCTAGTAAAAAGAAAAAGAAAAAGATCGGACAGGGAAAGTAGCATTCAAGGAGGACAGTCAACCACAAAACACAGAAACAAACACGCAAACAGACAAACAAGAAGCAATAATAAATGCAAACGACATCACAAACACAAAAGGGTTGATCTAGTAAAGTTAACAAACGTGTTACAACACTAAAGGATAAAAAGAAATATGTTGTGCATTACAAAAACTTGAAACTATATGAAAAGTTGGATTAAAGGTAACAAAGATACATAGAATACTACAGTTCGGTGAATCAGAGTGGCTAAAAGTACACATATACTTTAACACTGCTAAAAGATCAGTCGGTAAAAATGCTCTGAAAAGGATTTCTTTAAACTAATGAACAATTCAGTTCTTGGTAAGACTACGGAAAATTTAAGAAAGAGAGTTAATGTTAAATTGACTCATGATGAGGAGAAATTATGTTAAAATATGCAGCAAGACCTTCATTTATTTCTTGTAAAATGTTTAATGAAAACTTATTTGCCATAAACAGAATAAAAGAAAAACTAATTTTAAATCGCCCTTTTTATGTCGGCATGTGTATTTTAGACTTGTCAAAATATTTGATGTATGATTTTCATTACAACTACATTACAAATAATTATGGTAAAAATGCTAAAGTGTTGTTTACTGATACTGACTCGTTGTGTCATGAGATTCAATCAAAAGTTGTGTACGCACATTTTTTTAAAGATAAAAACTTTTTGATAACAGTGATTATCTGAAAAATCAATTTCATTTCAATGACAATAAAAAGATTGTTGGTAAAATGATAGATGAAACTTGTGGAATACACATTGTTGAATTTATCGGGTGACGAATGTTAGATAATGAGACTGGTACAAAGAAATGTAAGGGTATTAAAAAGTATGTTGTTAAGAAAAATATAACGAATGATAACTATAAGAATATCTTATTTACGGCAACAGAAAGTTACCATGAAATGAATGTCATTAGATACAAAAAAACATGAACTAAATAGTTATGTAATCAACAAGAAGAGTTTGTCAGCATATGATGATAAGAGATATATACTAAATAATGGACAAGATACATTAGTCTATAAGTAAATTCCATGACACATACAGCGATGATGAAGACTACTGTCCGGTTCCGTCTGACTTTGCTTAATGATTTTAGTTATTTTACAATAGGAAAAGGTGGATTAAAATAATTTAGCCTATAGCATTGACAAAATAGTACGTATGTATTGATAAACCGGATTGATGAGTAGTATAGAAGTGGGGGTGGGGGTATCAGGAGAGTTTTTCCAGAGCGGGTAAACAAGCAGTTTATATAGTTGTAAGTAGTATATAAAGGGGTATCTGGAGAGTTTCCAGAGCGGCTAAACAAGCAGTTTATATAGTTGTAGGGGCGCCTGGTAGCAAGTATGCCATCACCATTTGGCTTTTGCATCTTTGCATTAAGGACGCTGGAGACAACTTGTTAACAGCTTGTTTACCAGTCGCGAAAAAAATAAAATGTGTTTAAACCAAAGGGACACAGTGAAATTACTTAAAGATTTTGAATCTGAATGCATGCAAACAGTTTATAGCTAATAAAGATATCCTTCAAGAATGAATTATGTATTTTATTTATATGTCTAGCGATATAATCAGCACCAAAACAAAATAATTTTAAAGTACATGCATACAATAAATAGTAAAAGGGGATCCCTTGGAAGCAACAAACACAAACAAGAGATAAAAGTAGATGACTCGGTTTTATTGAGTCTGTTCATGACCTCACGCCTCCTAGCACCGGCTTAAGCGATATTCTACTTTAAAGCCACAAAGAATGGGCTTGATGATCCCAAAGGACCAGTATGTAGTAACACTACTGATTAAGACAGATGGTAGATTTTTTCACCTGGAATCATGTCTGGTTTCGGATTTGGTAAAGTTAGAATAGCATTGTTTATTTTGGACATAGCTAAACTCTTTATTACTATAATAGTTCAGGTTTCTTATACAATAACCCTAAATATTTCCAGTAGGTGTTAGTATTCTTTTAGACCAGTTTATTAATATGTTTTACGTTTTACGTCCAAGATATTTTCTTCGTAGTTAATGTCCAACATTGTTTCGAGATCAACAGAATATTTTATACCTAATAAGTGCCACTAATGGTAACAAAAGACGGGGAAATTGTAATAAACAAAGATGCTCATACAGTTCGGAGTATAGTCTATTATTTCCACTGGCATTTGAGCTGCAAAAAAAAACCGATCGTATTTTTTATTTTTTATTTTATTATTATGTTTATTATTATTATTATTATATATAACTTAGATAGGCTAACATGAACCCACAGTTTAATTATACTTGTATACAACACCTAACGGATGCCTGAGCTTGATCTGATCTGGAAATAACCCACAATACAGCTTGTTGTATGAAGACGCCAGAATCTCTGGAAATCTTCATCTTCACTCAGTCTCAGTTCCGGTTGTGTTATTGAAATAGACACTGGCGCTTGAGCCGCAGATATTATATGGCAATGAAAGCGAATGTTTATTGTGCCGCTTTAAAGTAAATGACATATTCCAAACCTCTTCGTAGTCAAAACAAAACAAAAATGATGGGTTATATTTGATCTTAGATATTGTACAAGTTAGCCAGTTCATGATGCTTCCTGGCAAATATGTCAGGCATTAACATTCTTGCCTTGCAGACAAACCTGCATAAGTGTTAGATAATTGCGTATTGCAATATTCCACTTATATCATGGACCAGGGTACTATTGTTAAATATATGTTAGTGCATTCCCCTTTAGACATTGTTACATATATATTTTTTATATAATCTTGAATAAATCTTCCATAAAGGGAAGTAGTATTACAACTTCGTAATGTTACTCTTTTATTCAATAATTCGGCCCCTTCACGAAATACTTTTGTCATGTCCATCAAGGAAAAAGATTTCACGAAATACTTTTGTCATGTCCATCAAGGAAAAAGATTTCACGAAATACTTATGTCACGTCCATTTTGCGTATAATCGACGGAAGTTATGACTCAGCGTCAGGCCCCAGTTTTCTGGTTATATATAATATTTTAGATGTTTTTCGTTTCCCTACTATTTCATACATCGCATTGTTTGCTCTTAATATTATATATTTTTCCGAACTGAAGGTCTAACGTAGCCATGTACCATTCGATTAACAGCAGTATATTGTACATACAATATATAGCGGAATTTCCCAAGATGCGTTTTTTCTCCGTTTCAGTATACTATAGTTCAAATGTTCCCTTGATCCCCGAAAATATTTTGCTCTATTACCCAAAATTATTTTTCCAATGTTACTTTGTGCCCTATAGGTATTTCGAATGTTCCCTTGATCCCAAAATATATTTGCAAATGTTCCCCAAAATTCATTATGATGAATTAACAAACCGTTTGACATACGATCTCCCAGAATCCATTAAGTCACAGACGCTTTTATTCGCGGATGACTGCCTCCTCTACAGGGTCATAGAAACCAGAAAGGACCATCTTATACTCCAAGACGACTAGAAGGCGTTAGAAGATTGGGCTCACAACTGGGGCATGCAATTTAATGCCAAGAAGTGTTATATCATGAGCATTAACTCGAAATCTTCTCCCTAAATAATCAGATCCTCCAACAAGTTAAGGAAAACCCATACCTCGGAGTAACCATATCGGAAGACCTGAAGTGGGATGCGCACATAACAAAGACCATGAAGAAGGCCAACTCATCCCTCAGGTTCATGAAGCGCAACCTGAAACACTGCACTAAGTCATGCAGAAGATCAGCATACCTGGCACTGGTGCGATCGACGCTGGAATATAGCGCAACAATCTGGGATCCCTACTATAAGAAGGACATAAACAGATTGGAAAAGGTCCAACGCCAAGCTGCTAGGTTTGTCTCCGGAGACTATAAGTCACGCGAGGCGGGATGCGTCACATGAATGCTATCCGACCTGAAGCTACCGTCGCTCCAATACCGACCCGTCTCCTTCTACAAGGTGGTCGAGGGGCTGGTGCCAGCTTTCAAATGCCAAGACTATTTAATTCCTAAAAGACCTAAAAGACCTAAACGCCGTATTAAAGCAAAAGTATTCAGTGACTTTAAAGCCAATAACATTATAGACAAAAAGGTGCTAAATAATTCAAAGTAGTAGTATTGGGGTCGGTTGGTCCCCATGTACTGCGAATGCGCGGGCGCCATTTTGTTTTCTAAAAATAGAACGTGTTATGTCACGCGCGGCTCCATTTGCATATGCATGTATTGTGGGTAGGAGGGATTAGTGACAGGATGTTCTAACAAAGGATAGTGCATCAGTCTCCTTAATCCTTTAGTTTACCCACGCGATAGGATGAGTGTCATAGGTTAATCCCTCTATTCAATCGACACTATTGAGAGACAGGATGTCTGAGTTCATTTTGTATACAAACCGCAAAGGGCATTACTGCCAGGATGTTCGTACATAAGATATTTACATTTAGACTTAATCTTTGGACATTATAGAGACGGGATGTCTGAGATCCTTTTGTATTAAAACAGCAGGGACGATTAGTGTCAGGATGATCGTACACAAGATATTGACATTTAGACTTAATCTGTGTACATTATAGAGACAGGATGTCTGAGTTTCTTTTGTATAAAAGCCGCAGATGGATTACTGCCAAGATGTTGGAACAAAAGGTATTGACATTTAGACTTAATCTGTGGAAATTATAAAGTCAGGATGTCTGAGATCCTTTTGTATAAAAACCGCAGGATTAGTGTCAGGGTGTTCGTACAAAAGGTATTGACATTTAGACTTAATCTGTGGACAATATAGAGACAGGTTATCTGATTTGAAAACAAGATTTGACGTGTTAAGACCTTCTATAAATAGACTTGACGTTGATTTCTATTAATATCATAAACTGGCCAATGAGATTTGGAGATACACCAGTTTTGCACTGAACCCCCGATTTAGCCGATTGCTCCATATATAGTTTATTTACATGAAAGCAGTGATAAAACCTTCATCTGTATTGTAAATAACAAACACACAACGCAATCCATACATCAACAAATGGCCATATTGTTTATATAGCAACAGTGAACTATTTTCTGTGCCATTGACTTCCGGCTAAGTAGTTATTGCTTAGCAACCGATAATGCTTGAAACTCAATATCCTGGTAAATTGCCATACCGTCAGTTATAATTAAAGAATCGTAACAATCAGTATTTGATTGAAACCTCACATTTATAATTCCACTGCTTCTTTAATTTTAATTATGCAAATTATCAAAGTAGATTGTGCAAATCTATTTTAAAAAATCAATAACATCCATTTTCAAATAAGTTCTCTCTCAAAGTATGAACAAATCGATGAACGAAATGCAACCTCGCATTTAAAGTCGAACTCTACATTACAAGTGTTATACATGCTAATACATGTATTGTCAAGCGATTGTGATTTGAACTCGGCTTAACAAGTCACTGAAACCATTTCTGTAGAAAGTTGATTATTTATTTACTTTAACTATTAAGTTGCCTAGGTAACGGATTAACTTTTGACCATTAGGGGATTAAATCGTAAATGTTAAACGATAGTTATAGAGTTATGTTTATGCGTTATAAAACTTATATCCGTATATTTTCAATTTCATTTTGCAACGTACTGCATGCTTGGTGGTGGACCCTTTTACAGTTCGCCACTATGCTTTCCTCTTTAATTGTACGATGACCGGACAGGCTATGGACCCTATGATGACGCCTACATAAAGCCCATTGGGACGGTGGCGTTTAATGTTTGTCTATTATCTTTCCTGTCGTGCCCTTAATGGTTTATTCTCTTGTTGCTCTGGCTCCTGCCAAGTCATTGTGTACCTTCATTGTGGCTTTCTAGGCTATTTTTTTTTTTTATATTATATTTACACGAGCATATTTGTGTTTTACTTATATTGCCTATTGATGCTGCCTTGTTGGTTAGAGATTAGATTATGGCGGGAATTTCTTTATTTACACTGTCCTGTTTTAATGGGATGATAGTAGGGTAAGTGTGAGGTTTGGTGCACCCTAGAACCGGTTTAAACCCCCAGTGGCCTACTTTGCCACTGACCGTTCCAAGGCGGTAGCCCTATTGTCAACCCTTTTCTGTTTGTGATGTCATTTGCATTTTTTATTACTTTTGCCTTCTCGTTTGTCTGTTTGAGTGTTTGTTTTTGTGTTTTGTGGTTGACTGTCGTCCTTGAATGCTGCTTTCCCTGTCCGATATTTTTATCTTTCTTTGTCTACCTAGCTACATATATTTATTTACCAAAATATTCGGAATTTCACGCGCTATCTGATTATATAAACAAATGTGAAACCTTTGTTTCGGAAAATAACTTAAAATCAGTTTAACAGCCGTAGGATATCATTTAATGTATAATGTTCAATTGTATTTCATTTTCCAATACATCTCACAAAGACCTTTCGAATAAACCTAGAGTTCTCGCGTGGATTTTGTTTACTTTTAGAGCTATTGCGTAAGATCAGTTTTTAAACTTTTTTTAATTTGTAATTTAAACCATATACAACCGATTCCATTTGATAGTTCACGCTGATTCTAAAAATGTAACTTTTGTTTACCTATCTCTTACAGTTACGGTGATATTACTGTTTAGGGGTCACGTGACATAATGGTAGACTCTGATTGGTCAAAACTTTAAATACCCATAATTACCTCATAATGGACCGAATCCTATGGTGTTTTATATCATTTTATTTTCAAGAGCTATTTGATTGAAGACATAAATCGGAAACGATAGATTTCTGTAAATAGTTACTACTCGATCAATAGCAGAGTACAAGTTTGAACAGGTATAAATAACTATGTCATTAGATTTATATAAATAACTAGGACGTTTGGATTCTATAATTAGCAACGACGTTTAAGTACTATCCGACCAATGAGATTGTAGAAATTCCAATGTTAAGACACCGTGTTGATTGAAACTACCAATGGAAATATCCGAACATAAGAGACAAGTTGAAACACATAGAGTTATAAATAGATATGTCATGTGACATTTATAAATAGTACAAACGGACCAATCAGATCGATGGATTTTCAAGCTTAGGGTTTTGAACTAACCAGAGAGCCCCTTCTCACTCTGAGTATGCATATATATACCAAAAAATAAAGATCCTATCATTCATAAACCTCTCACTCAGGGAAGTCGGGTATATATTATGAGGTTACCTCTTGGTTTAGTCCGTGATCTGTACGTGCTTTTTCTTAACCGTCTCATTCGCAATATCTCGTACACTACTTTGCAGCATTACTCAAATGCATATCAAAGGCCATCATATTGGTAACGTCATACTATCCTGACGCGTGTCAAATTCCCTTCAAAATCACTGTAATTTAAGAACCCCACCAACACCACCTTCAGCACCACCACCCACCACCGCCTCCACCACCACCACCACCACCACCACCACCTCCACCACCACCACCACCACCACCACCACCACCACCACCACCACCACCACCACCACCACCACCACCACCACCATCACCACTCACCACCACCAACAACAACAACACCTCCACCACCAACCAACACCACCTACCACCCACTATCCTGATGCGTGTCAAATTCCCTTCAAAATCACTGTAATTTAAGCATCCCACCACCACCACCACTAACATCAGCAGCAGCAGCACCACCACCACCACCCACCACCGCCTCTACCACCACCACCACCGCCACCACAACCACCACCACCCCACCACCACCACCACCACTACCACCTCCTCCACCACCACCACCAACATCACCACCCACCACCACCACCACCAACAACAACAACACCTCCACCACCAACCAACACCCACCACCCACCACCCACCACCACCGCCACCACCACTACCACCACCACCACCACCACCACCAACAACAACAACAACAACAAACACGTAAGAAGGCGCTCACTATCGGTAATGATTCTCTGCAATGCATGTGGCGTATTGTCAACCCTTCTGTGTTTGTGATGTCGTTTGCATTTTTTATTACTTTTGTCTTTTCGTTTGTCTGTTTGCGTGTTTGTTTTTGTGTTTTGTGGTTGACTGTTGTCCTTGAATGCTGCTTTCCCTGTCCGATATTTTTATTCTGTTTTACAGTTTTCGGGGAGAGACGCTATGTTAAGACATTTAAGAAACAGACACACAGAAGGCAGATTTGCTTCAGAAAAGTCAGCCTTAATGAATTCGACAGAAACTATGGAATGTAAACATCCTTTTTCGATGGATGTGTCAGGGCCTAGCGGAAGTGGAAAGACATATTGGACTGGCACTCTTCTCGAGTCCAATTTAATTCAACCCCACCCCGAGAGAATCTTGTTTTGCTATAGTCAACACGGTTCGACACTAACTTTTTTAAACGGGTTAAGTCCGGAGGACTAGTGGCCTTAAAAATCTAGTAGTCCGTCCTGGTGCAAATGAGATGAGTACTAGTTGACTATTTGAAAAAAAAATGAGTAAGAGTTTACCAAAATGCGTACGAATTGACATAAGTATTAGTCTGGTTTCCGTCGTACTAAATTAGTACCGATAATGTAATGACAGGGGCAGGTAATCGATATGATGATGATGATAGTTCTATGACGACCGCATATTATACCTAACCATAATTTAGAATCGAGAACTTCCGGTGTTTTTGCTTCGTCAGTACCGGTAAGTTGTTCATGTTTACTGTGCTTTTATGACCATTTCTATTACCATGAAACGTGTTATAAATATTTAGTTCAATATTCAATCACGAAAGTCCACTTTTCCTATGGAGCCAGCTCCTCTACAGGTGATCTCGACTTATAGCGATCACTGACGTTCCGATTTTCTTACTCTTGAACTCAGTCTCTTGTCTTGAACTTGGAAGAATCTTTAGGATATCTAAATTCCTGAGTCTCTTTTCATACATTTAGTCATTATTCATAATACTGAAGTCATCCACAGTTTTCTGTTTACCTTACCAGGGTAAATGTCATTGCCATGTTCTATGGTCTGAGCCTCGCCAAGCCAGCATAGTCATAGATGATAGTGAGTAGATATAATAAGCAGAAAGCAGCTCTCATTTGCTTCTAGCCTAATAAATTGGCTCCTATGCAGTTTTTTTTTTTATTCTGACGTTCTATGTAACTGCATATTTGATGCTCGCCAATACGAAAAATTTCAAAAGAGCATTAAACGTGTATTTTAACACACTAATTTGCTTCTTGAAAGTGTCCACAGACGGTGCGGAAACAAAATGGTAACTCGCCCCTGAGTCGGACAGGTTATTGGTTCACGGCACTCTGTCTATTTATGGTCATGCTCCTGGTTGCTTCCTCAGTGTTTAATGTATCATTCGATGTCAACTGTTTAGTGGTACCAGAGTTTTAGCTGGGATTACGTCATACCTTTCGCACTCACCAAATTCGCCCTTGAGTCGGACATTTTTTGCAACTTCAGTAGTGGGTCATAAAATTGCTTCGATGTTGCCATAAGCTCAAATAAAGAAATCCTTATTTTTCTTTCTTATTTTTGTATGTATATAAATTTCCTGACATAAATTACATATTTTAGATGTCTTCTTGTGTAAAATGTTCCAGTAAATTGGCTCCTGACTTCAGGGCAGATATATTTAGACATGCCCCAAAGTCGAACATGTAATTGCCCTTGAGTTGGACTATAAAGGTAACTGGAGAAATCAATAGATTGGGGATGATTCTTGTTGTTTTGAATGAAAGAAATCATTGGATTGCCTCCCTTTCATAATAACAGTTATTGACTGTTTCCAGTTGAGAAAGATATTCAACCATCAATAACTGTCCGAGTCAGGGGCAAGTCCGACTTAAGGGCGAGTTACCCTAGTCTCATTTAATTCGTTCATGGGTAGATGACCCTATGGCTAAAGAAGTTTTTCCAAATGGATTGGTATTACAATGGACCCTAGGCAGTTTTTTTCGAGTGTCGATAAAGTGTTCTTTCCAGAAAATGAAAAAAACAAAATCACTTTTCAGTTTATAATGGTTATTGAGAATTTTATAGGTTTCCACTCAGTCGGTGTTATTGTGACATTCTTCCAGACTCCGTAGATTAATTGTTTTGTCGTAACATAAGTCATGTAAGTCCAAGCATCGTTTCTGGACATTTTCAAGTTTGTTTTTTTCACATTTATAATATGATAATATGGGGAAAATCATATCGAAGTCTTAAAGACTTCTACTGTTCATGCTGTTTATGGTTTAAATACAAAACAATCCATTTAATGTGATTCTCCATTTTCCCCACATTTTTAGTTGATTTATAATATCTGAAGTCCCTTTTGTTGAGAAACTTCGGCTGATCGCAGCAGAGGCTATGTAAACACTATTTCAAATAACATTGATGCACACAGGTTGCAACGGGAGACTATCCTTTAATATCACGGTATATTTGCACATGTTAGTGTCAAACTGGGTTCATCTTAAACAAACCATAGTGTTCTTAATTATTTATTTCCGAGTTCTATACGTATACAAGAGAGCCTGTAACACAAGAAATATACATCAGTACAAGGATATATAAAACTTCTAAAATTGACATTTCGACAATCCAGCGATAGACTTAATACACGCGAGACATTAAAATAATTACAATATCACAGATCACTTACCAGAGGATTCACAATAAATCTCTTAATAGCAATAGTATGCTGGAGTGACAGAATAGTTCTGTTACCAAAGGTTGACTTTACAGTCACCTAGTACTTCTATACCTAGACTACTATATCTAAGGCTACATATAATAGTTGCCTGTTGTTGTCAACCGTCAGGGAGAGAATGCCAGAAAATAAGATATTATAGGCGGGAAAATGGTGTTAATTAGTTGAGTTCTTCATGCAAGTTAGTTAGCATAACCCTAGGCTCGCGTTAACCATTCGCCAAATCGCCATAGGTGAAAAGAAACCCGAACTGGCGAATGAAGATCATAAGAAATAGATATCAAATTCGCCAGACTTCGGCGGTCTGGCGAATCCAAATTTCCGACCGATTTTGTCTAAAATCTCGGAAAACCCTGAATAATCCCGAATTCTAATATACAAAGTATTTCACTGTTAATAAGCCACTACCCCGCTGGGTGTTGTTGGCTAATTAGCGACAATCAATTTGGACTGATAAATTAATTATTGAAGTGTCAGTGTGCGATAGACTCCGCCCACTGTTCCGCCTCTTGCTGTCAATCAACTGGTTTGTGACCCCGCGTTCAATATTATCCACATATTTAACTGCGTTATCGAGCCGGGTAAAACATAAAAAATAACGTGGCGCCCTCTAGCGACCAAAATGGCTTTTCAAAACACAAAGTTTGGCAAAGTTTGCTTACAAATTTATAAGCTGGAGATGCCGTCGGTGTTTTTGAACTTTACGATCACTGATAAGACTAATTAGTTGTACA
Source organism: Cyrtodaria siliqua (assembly GCA_037043455.1). NCBI lineage: Eukaryota > Metazoa > Mollusca > Bivalvia > Adapedonta > Hiatellidae > Cyrtodaria > Cyrtodaria siliqua. Next base: position 40,439 of record JAWPHD010004819.1, read on the forward strand.
CACGGTAGCGTAAACTGGAACAATGGCAAGTGTGAACCGATGTTTGATTGGCTGTCTCTGAATTGGGATAATTTATAGTTGAACAATTAACATGAAAAAATACAAAAGGTGCACTTACGCAAAATATTGGTACAATTTTAGCATGAAGTGGCTTTTATTACTTACTCTGTGTATGATATTCGTTGTGTATGTAGCATTTCTGAATTTTGTCTCACAATGCATCGCGATCTTTCTAGCTCCTTTGGAACTCCTGTTAGTTGAACTTGTTTTATATGCCTCAGCTTAGCCTTACATTTTTAAATATATTTATTTTATTTCTATGAATGTTAGTAGGTATATTGAAATACATTAAATGAAAATACTAATGGTCTAATCAATGGTGACAAGAGTCTGTATTTTTTATATTTTCTTATTATATGCATGCATTCATCCTGTCCTTTTTAGATCACCTGAGCCGAAGGCTCAAGGTGATCTATTGGGATTACTCTGCGTCCGTCATCCGTCGTCCGTCCGTCGTCGTTAACTTTTCTTCAAACGACTTCTCCTCAGAAACCGCTTGGCTAATTTTGACTAAACTTCACATGGATGATCCTTAGATAAATGCTTTTTAGATTTGTTAAAATTAGGTCAGCGCGACATCCAAGATGGCCGCCATTGTCATATATGGTCGAAACATTAAAAAATCTCCAGAACCGCAGGACAGATTTCAACAGTTTTTCTTTTAAAATGATCACCAACGCCTACACTATCAAGTTTGTTCAAATAAAGTACCCGGGGTCAAAAATGGCCGTGCCCCGGGGATCCAAAGTTTGTATATTGAGATTTTGCATGTTTTTCATATATATAGACATATAGGAAAAAAACTTTAAAAAATCTTCTTCTCTGAAACCACAAGGCACAGAGCTCTTATGTATTACATGTAGCATCAGCTTATGGTCCTCTACTAAGTTTGTTCAAATGGTGACCCTGGGGTCAAATTTGTCCCCGCCCCGAGGGGTCACAGTTTTACATAGACTTATATAGGGGGGAAAAAAAATCTTCTCGGAAACTACAAGAGCCAGAGATTTAATGTTTTGCATTTACTATAAGTATATGGTCCTTGAGCAAGTTTGTTCAAATGGTGACCCCCGGGTCACATTTGACCCCGCCCCAAGGATCACATGGTTTGCATAGACATGTATAGGGAAAAACTTAAAACATCTTCTTCTCTGAAACTGCAAGAGCCAGAGGTTTAATATTTTGCATTTGCTATAAGCTTATGGTCCTCTACCAAGTTTGTTCAAATGGTGACCCAGGGGTCACATTTGGCCCCACCCCGGGGGTCACAGTTTTACATAGGCTTGTATAGGCAAAAACTGAAAACAATCTTCTTCTCTGAAACTACAAGAGCCAGAGGTTTAATATTTTGCATTTACTATAAGATTATAGTCCTTTACTAGGTTTGTTCAAATGGTGACCCTGGGGTCACATTTGGCCCCGCCCAGGTGGTCACAATCTTACATAGACTTGTATAGGGAAAAACTTAAAAAATCTTCTTCTCTGAAACTACAAGAGCCAGAGGTTTAACATTTTGCATTTACTATAAGATTATGGTCCTTTACCAAGTTTGTTCTAATGGTGACACTAGGGTGACATTTGGCCCCGCCCCAGGGGTCACATGGTTTTACATAGACTTGTATAGGGAAAAACTTAAAAAATCTTCTCCGAATCTGCTTGAGCCAGATGTTCAATATTTTGCATTTGCTATAAGCTTATGGTCCTCTTCCAAGTTTGTTCAAATGGTGATGCCAGGGATACATTTGACCCCACCCCAGGGGTCACATGTTTTACATAGACTTGTATAGGGAAAAACTTAAACAATCTAATCTTCTCTAGAACTGCTTGTTCAATATTTTGCATTTTCTACAAGCTTATGATCCTTTACCCAGTTTATTCAAATGGTGACCCTGGTGTCAAATTTGGCCCCGCCCCGGGGGTCACAGTTTTACATAGATTTATAAAGGATTTTTTTTAAAAATCTTCTTCTCTGAAAGTACAAGAGCCAGAGGTTTAATATTTTGCAGTTACTATAAGATTATGGTCCTTTACCAAGTTTGTTCAAATGGTGACCCTGGGGTCATATTTGGCCCCGCCCCCGCGATCACAGTTTTACATAGACTTGTATAGGGAAAAATTAAAAAAATCTTCTTCTCTGAAACTGCAAGAGCCAGAGGTTTAATATTTTGCATTTACTATGCGCTTATGGTCCTTTACCAAGTTTATTAAACTGGTGACGGCTCTGCCCCAGGGGTCATATGTTTTACATAGACTTGTATAGGGAAAGACTTAAAAAATCTTCTCTTTCTGAAACCACAAGGCACACAGCTCTCCTATATTACATGTAGCCTTGGGTCACATTTGGCCATGCCCCAGAGGTTACACCTTCATTTTGTCTTTGATCTTTACCAAACTTTGTCAGTGTCTTTATATCAATGTTGGTAAACAACAGAGGCCACATTTCTCGGACAATCTTAACCAAACTTGCACAGATTGTATATGATCATAAGATTTCGAAGAACAGGGCTTCCGTTAACCGGCGTACGGCCGTAAATTACGTCCAAAAATCGTAGTTTTACGGCGAAAATTAACATCAAAGGCGTACAGTGTACTTCCAAAAACTTCAAAGTACGCCGCGATTCTTTACTACGGACATCGGACGTCCCATAATCTGTAAATTACCGATTATAGCCCCGCCCATCTCTAATATTTCCTTTTATAAACATATAGATGATTATAAATATCCTTTTTTTCTTTTTAACAATTTAGATGTGTTGTTTCCCTCACCACCACGCGGAATCACTGACTCAAAGACTGAGTATGAATGCCATGCCCAAACACTGGAACTTCCTAAATTTTCCCCATGAACTTCCAAATTTGATACACAGGAAGTTTGAACTTCCTAAATTTGAACCTTAGTGGAAGCCCTGGAAGAAGTTCGATAATGGACAATTACTCAGGTGATCGATATAGGGCCATCTTGGCCCTCTTGTTTAAATTTCAGTCGACAATTTTTAAAAATTAAAATAGCATTAAATTAAATACAATTTTTAAATCTTTTTGAATATTGTACAGCTCCACTTGTAATTATAAGTATTTGTAAGCACTAAAGCAGAATGCATATGATGTGGACATATTGATACCCTATACATGTAGGTTAATAAAGCATGCTTTTTTAACTTAATTACTATTGATGTGTACGCAAACGCGAAGTTTTAGCGCCTCCAATTCGTTCAAAAATATCTCGGCAAAAGTCTGGCTAAAGGAATTTTTAGGGCTTTAGCCAGATTTGGCTAAAGGGTTTAAAATCCTAGCGCTAGCCTAGTAACCAATAACTTACTCAGTACACACATAATATACAGATATACCAGAGTTCTCCATGTAGCGCAACATGTCAAGCTATAAATAGAATGGAATGTGCTATAATTAGAAAGGTGAAGAATATTTATCTACACCACAACACTGGTCCCAGGTAGATGCACAGGAATAGTATTCTGTAAACAAAACATTACAGATGCAACATCGGGCGACAGTAGTAAACGCAAATTCTCAACCCAATATTTTTTTTAAAAAAAAATGTTTTTGAATATTTGAAAATAAGACGGAGGAAAATATATTCTTTTATGTGAGGGTAATGACATACTACAAGAGAATGCATACATGTACATGGTAATGTGTTTAAGCATACAGTAATGCTGTTGTTTGGGGTACCATCCGCAAAAGCAGGGCTTTTTTCATAATTTTGGGAACATGACCCGTACCCCTGGAATTGGGATAACGGCAGGGCTCGACACTACGGCACGTCCGAACAACATTCACTGCCTGTACATAGGACCGGGCTTGCGAATGTCCCAGGAACATGCCCGACCGGTGGAGTACAATAAGAACGGGACATTTACCCGTAAGAAATGTTCTTTTAAAATTCCATTTATTTCTGCGTGTAAAATACGTTTCACTCTCACAAAAACGATGAAGCCGTAGTTTGTTTTTACAATATAGATTCACCTAACGTAATGCGCATGCGCGACAGCATCCCGAATTATTTATAACACGGGGGTTTTCCATTCTCCATGCAGCGATAGAACTAACTGTAAAGGGAGTTAACTCTGTGTGGATTTTAACATGTAAAATATTGTCAAAGGTCTAGTAGACACATCGTTTAATATCTAATCGATGCATACGATAATATACGCCATTCACGAGTGCTAGCTAGATATTTTGCACATTTCAATTGAAAGCCGATCCTATTTGATGTGAAACAATATTGTGACACTTGTGACTCATTTCCATTTTGTTGTCATACGGCAACCGCATTTGCCGATTTGTCAATGTTGATTTCCCCTTTCAAGATGCAAGAGATATGTCGCTGTTAAAGTTTGGGTTCACTGCTGGAGGAGGGGATTCCTCAAGTAAGAAACAGAAAGGGAAAGAGGAAAGTAAGAAATCGTATGAGAAAGAAAAAAGGACGAGGACATTTCTCCGGAAATGGCGTGAAGAGTTTTCTCTTCTGATGTTTGTTTTTCATCATTTCCTGTTTTATATATGACATTCCAAAGGTGCATGTATCAGTAAAGCATGAAGGGGTAGCCAGCAATGTAAAGTTTATTAACAAGAAGTTAATTCATAACTTTCACATGACATCATCAAAATAATATGACCAATCAGTGATCAATAAAATAAAAGACCTCCACATTCTGGTAGGGGGTAAACTCGGTGTTTATCGTTGGTGCTCAACTGACTTTAGCCCTTTATAAAACTAGTTTATAGTGATAATTATATTTAAAAGCTTTAATTTTTGTGTACATCTATGCATCTTCTTTTGGTGTTGTCTGATTTTAAAACACCAATATGTATACATTTAATTTAAATCATGGTCTAATATTTTCATTTTTCATATAGAGTTTGAGGATCAAGTCCGAGTAAACTCCTTTATTTTCACCTACTGAATATCTCAATCTACCGGAAGTTGACCAGATGTGAAAGTTATGAATCACAAGTGTTCATACTTTAAATATGATTTTGTTTTAATTTTGAGAGGTCAGAGTAAAAGAAAAGAAACTATACAATGGCTTTATTATTTATTGCATCATACTATTATCAGTCCAAAACAGTTTATTAAATATAGTAATAAGCCTATTTAGAATAAATCATATGTGCGCATCTCCCCACACAAGAAACAAACGAGTTGCATAATAAATATAAAGATTTTAATATAACTTGGTCAGGGCACATGAAACTTGGGTCAGGGCTAGTAGGTTCTGCATCTACTAGCCCGACTGGGCTAGTTGAAAAAAAAGTTAGTGTTGACCCCTGAACGGCTATAAAAACGGCCAAAAGAAAGCCCTGAAAAGGTTGGAAAAGAAGAAGCTAATGGAGTGTCTAGATAAACAGCAACATCCGACTGATAAATTAGCTTATTTTGAGTGCTGATCTGCAAAAGAAAACAGTAAAATAAGGCCAGTTTTTGACAATGGGATGTAACCATGCTTTTCCTTACAAAGAGGTTATATGTAGTAATACAATTTTTATATGGACTATTCTCCAACAGTTTTCTTACTTTCGTAAGCAAACACATTGTCAGATGCGCACACTTTCGGTGAATATTTCGGTAAATATTTACGAATATACCCGATGATTAAAACATTTGAATAAATCTAAATACCGAGATATTAGGAGAAACCACTATATATAACTGTTGATTTGGTAAACAATATAATACCATTCATTGATTTGTTGTTGTTTTTCTTTCAGAATATGGATAGATTATTACGACTAGGTGGTGGCATGCACGGTCTAGGACAGGTAATGAAAAGTTTTTTATGCCCTACCACAAAAGTGGAGCAGTCATTTTGTTATTATGTCTCCCCTCATACTGATTTTAGCTTGGATGTCTGTCTGTCTGGATCTCTGTCCGTCACAAGTTGGTTTCCACCATATCTCTTGAACCGCTTGAGGGATTTGGAAATAACTTGCTACAAATCAATTTCACCATATCGAGACGACGCGCAGAGCGCAACTTCCAGCCATGTCGGGTCAAGATCACACTTGGAGGTCGAAGGTCATATAACTATATTTCGTGTCTCCACCATATCTCTTGAACCGCTTGAGGGATTTGGATATAACTCGGAACAAATGTTAACCATATCTAGACGACCTGAAGAGCGCAACTTCCAGCCACGTCCGTTTAAGGTCACAGAGGTTGAAGGTCATATATATGCACTATATTTCGTGTCTTCACCATATCTCTTGACCCACTTGAGGGATCTGGAAATAACTTGCCACAAATGTTCACCATATCGAGATGACGTGCAGAGCGCAACTTCCAGCCACGTCCGTTAAAGGTCTATGTCACACTAAGAGGTCGAAGGTCATATACACTTTATTTCGTGTCTCCTCCATATCTCTTGAACTGCTTGAGGGGTTTTGAAATAACTTGGCGCAAATGTTCACCATATCGAGATGACATGCAGAGCACAACTTCCAGCCACATCCGTTCAAGGTCACACTTAGAGGTCGAAGGTCATATGCACAATATTTCGTGTCCTCTCCATATCTCTTGAACAGCTTATGGGATTTTGAAATAACTTGGCACATATGTTCACCATATCGAGACAATGTGCAGAGCACCTTCCAGCCACGTCCATTCAAGGTCACACTTAGAGGTCGAAGGTCATATACATTATATTTCGTGTCTCCTCCATATATCTTGAACTGCTTGAGGGTTTTTGAAATAACTTGGCGCAAATGTTCACCATATCAAGATGACGTGCAGAGCGCAACTTCCAGCCACGTCCATTCAAGGTCACACTTAGAGATCGAAGGTCATATGCACAATATTTCATGTCCTCTCCATATCTCTTGAACCGCTTGAGGGATTTTGAAATAACTTGGCACATTTGTTCACCATATCGAGACGATGTGCAGAGGGCAACTTCCAACCACGTCCATTCAAGGTCACACTTAGAGGGCGAAGGCCATATGCACTATATTTCGTGTCCACTCCATATCTCTTGGAGCACTTGAGGAATTTTGAAATAACTTGGCACAAATGCTCACCATATCGAGGCGGGAGGACATGTTTTTGTTACAAAAACAACCCCGTCTAGTTCTTATTGTTACTCTTAGAGCAAGTGTTCGCCTTGTCCATCCTTCCACAGACATAATAATGTATGTAATGGTATGTTTTGGGTTTAACATCGTTTTAACAATCTATCAGTCCACAGACCTTATAATTGGTTATTAGATCAGTGTTCAGACATATCACAATAGTGTCTGCTTGCAGAAGTAGGCTCTATGCTTTACTTCACGGTGCTGCCCCACTGAATGCCATGCACACACGACATGATACCCTGCCCAGTCACGTCATACTGACACCAGGCTGACCAGTCATAGAACTACCCTGCCCAGTCACGTCATACTGACACCAGGTTGACCAGTCATAGAACTACCCTGCCCAGTCACGTCATACTGACACCAGGCTGACATACTGACACCAGGCTGACCAGTCATAGAACTACCCTGCCCAGTCACGTCATACTGACACCAGGCTGACCAGTCATAGAACTACCCTGCCCAGTCACGTCATACTGACACCAGGCTGACCAGTCATAGAACTACCCTGCCCAGTCACGTCATACTGACACCAGGCTGACCAGTCATAGAACTACCCTGCCCAGTCACGTCATACTGACACCAGGCTGACCAGTCATAGAACTACCCTGCCCAGTCACGTCATACTGACACCAGGCTGACCAGTCATAGAACTACCCTGCCCAGTCACGTCATGCTGACACCAGGCTGACTAGTCATAGAACTACCCTGCACAGTCACGTCATACTGACACCAGGCTGACCAGTCATAGAACTACCCTGCACAGTCACGTCATACTGACACCAGGCTGACCAGTCATAGAACTACCCTGCCCAGTCACATCATACTGACACCAGGCTGACCAGTCATAGAACTACCCTGCCCAGTCACGTCATACTGACACCAGGCTGACCAGTCATAGAACTACCCTGCCCAGTCACGTCATGCTGACACCAGGCTGACCAGTCATAGAACTACCCTGCACAGTCACGTCATACTGACACCAGGCTGACCAGTCATAGAACTACCCTGCCCAGTCACGTCATACTGACACCAGGCTGACCAGTCATAGAACTACCCTGCCCAGTCACGTCATACTGACACCAGGCTGACCAGTCATAGAACTACCCTGCACAGTCACGTCATGCTGACACCAGGCTGACAAGTCATAGAACTACCCTGCCCAGTCACGTCATACTGACACCAGGTTGACCAGTCATAGAACTACCCTGCCCAGTCACGTCATACTGACACCAGGTTGACCAGTCATAGAACTACCCTGCCCAGTCACGTCATACTGACACCAGGCTGACAAGTCATAGAACTACCCTGCCCAGTCACGTCATACTGACATCAGGCTGACCAGTCATAGAACTACCCTGCCCAGTCACGTCATACTGACACCAGGCTGACCAGTCATAGAACTACCCTGCCCAGTCACGTCATACTGACACCAGGCTGACCAGTCATAGAACTACCCTGCCCAGTCACGTCATACTGACACCAGGCTGACCAGTCATAGAACTACCCTGTCCAGTCACGTCATACTGACACCAGGCTGACCAGTCATAGAACTACCCTGCACAGTCACGTCATACTGACACCAGGCTGACCAGTCATAGAACTACCCTGCCCAGTCACGTCATACTGACACCAGGCTGACCAGTCATAGAACTACCCTGCACAGTCACGTCATACTGACACCAGGCTGACCAGTCATAGAACTACCCTGCCCAGTCACGTCATGCTGACACCAGGCTGACCAGTCATAGAACTACCCTGCCCAGTCACGTCATACTGACACCAGGTTGACCAGTCATAGAACTACCCTGCCCAGTCACGTCATACTGACACCAGGCTGACATACTGACACCAGGCTGACCAGTCATAGAACTACCCTGCCCAGTCACGTCATACTGACACCAGGTTGACCAGTCACAAAACTACCCTGCCCAGTCACGTCATACTGACACCAGGCTGACCAGTCATAGAACTACCCTGCCCAGTCACGTCATACTGACATCAGGCTGACCAGTCATAGAACTACCCTGCCCAGTCACGTCATACTGACACCAGGCTGACCAGTCGTAGAACTACCCTGCTCAGTCACGTCATACTGACACCAGGCTGACCAGTCATAGAACTACCCTGCCCAGTCACGTCATACTGACACCAGGCTGACCAGTCATAGAACTACCCTGCCCAGTCACGTCATACTGACACCAGGCTGACCAGTCATAGAACTACCCTGCCCAGTCACGTCATACTGACACCAGGCTGACCAGTCATAGAACTACCCTGCACAGTCACGTCATACTGACACCAGGCTGACATACTGACACCAGGCTGACCAGTCATAGAACTACCCTGCACAGTCACGTCATACTGACACCAGGCTGACCAGTCATAGAACTACCCTGCCCAGTCACGTCATACTGACACCAGGCTGACCAGTCATAGAACTACCCTGCACAGTCACGTCATGCTGACACCAGGCTGACCAGTCATAGAACTACCCTGCACAGTCACGTCATACTGACACCAGGCTGACCAGTCATAGAACTACCCTGCCCAGTCACATCATACTGACACCAGGCTGACCAGTCATAGAACTACCCTGCACAGTCACGTCATACTGACACCAGGCTGACCAGTCATAGAACTACCCTGCCCCGTCACGTCATACTGACACCAGGCTGACCAGTCATAGAACTACCCTGCCCAGTCACGTCATACTGACACCAGGCTGACCAGTCATAGAACTACCCTGCACAGTCACGTCATACTGACACCAGGCTGACATACTGACACCAGGCTGACCAGTCATAGAACTACCCTGCCCAGTCACGTCATACTGACACCAGGCTGACCAGTCATAGAACTACCCTGCACAGTCACGTCATGCTGACACCAGGCTGACCAGTCGTAGAACTACCCTGCCCAGTCACGTCATACTGACACCAGGCTGACCAGTCATAGAACTACCCTGCCCAGTCACGTCATACTGACACCAGGCTGACCAGTCATAGAACTACCCTGCACAGTCACGTCATACTTGACACCAGGCTGACCAGTCATAGAACTACCCTGCACAGTCACGTCATACTGACACCAGGCTGACCAGTCATAGAACTACCCTGCACAGTCACGTCATACTGACACCAGGCTGACCAGTCATAGAACTACCCTGCCCAGTCACGTCATACTGACACCAGGCTGACCAGTCACAGAACTACCCTGCCCAGTCACGTCATGCTGACACCAGGCTGACCAGTCATAGAACTACCCTGCCCAGTCACGTCATACTGACACCAGGCTGAATAGTCATAGAACTACCATTTTTATAAAGTCTGGTTTTAGGGGATTGAACACATGACCTCCGGCGTGCCGATGCTCTACCACTTAACATAATAAATAGATTGGAAACTTAATGGGATTATATTAATTCATCCTTATTTTCAAATTAATATGCAAAGGTCATCATGGAACATGTAATGGTCACCTGCAAATTAGGCTCAGGGCACCTTTTTTTTGAAATAAGGAAGAGGCCCTGGCCCTTCAATAGGGTAAAAAAGCGGGATATTCGAGATAAAGGGGAACAAATAGTGTGATTTCGAGATTTAAGGGAGTGTATTAGGCTTAAATTGAAGATTAAGGGTGTGCACATATATATATGCAAAAAGTGGTGCATTGTTTTCTATAAATGTATCCCAAACAACAACATTTTTTACGGGAATTAATTTTCTGGGGAAAAAGTAGGCTGTTTTGTTACGGGAATGGGCCGATTATCTGTGTTTATGACGGAAAAAAGCCCTGCAAACTGGAGGTTAATTACCATCTTGGGGAATAAACAACAGACTAATAAAATAACAAAAGATTAAACTGCTTAGCGTGTTTCTTGAAATTAATTTTTATATGCTTAAATTTTATATAGTTGCTCATTTGTACTGGACCCTGCATCGTTAATAATACTAAATGGAATATCAGTATCTACTAGAGAAGTTGCAGTTAAGCAGGTTAGTTATAAATGGAAGATACGCCTGGCTTGTTTATTCTTGTTTGGCTCCATAACCTTTCTTATGTTGGTGCGCCATAAAACCCAATTCAATTAAAATTCATAATGTGTGAGTTTTCCTAATTAAGAGATTCATGACACCATTTTTCACATTTGCAAGGGCCTGCCATTCCCATTCCCAGACTCAAAAGGAACACGGATATATATATATATATATATATATATATAAGGGTGAGAAAATACATACATCTACAAAATACCTTTCAAAAAGCACTGGATCCCCGAGGGGATACGAAAATGTTGGAATAAATTAATAGATGGGGAAAAAAACATACAGTGCAGAGTTTTTGTAAACTGTAGCACTGTATAAATGTTTTTTTCCCCATCTATATATATATATATATATATATACATATATATATGTGTCACTTCATAGTTATGAAAAGGTGCCCCATCGAAGATAAACTGATGTGTTGAATTTGATTTCCTATTTACAGGGTGCCCCACCATCAGATGCCCCAGCGGTGGACACAGCAGAACAAGTTTACATCTCATCCCTCGCTCTGCTCAAGGTAAAATCATTGCAATTTAAGTATTTAAAAAACAAAAAAAGTTCACAAAACAAAATCTACGCTCACAATGATGTACAGTATTTACAAAGAATGTGTACATTTTCACTAAACATTTCATAAGAAATCGAACAAAGTTCAAAGCTGTAATAAGAAACCACCTGTATACATATTTAGTGACATTTTCCAAAATTGAATTCCATGAGCCAGTCACCCTCCTGTGTTCAGTGTCATTTACTTACATGGTCATGTGCCTCAGTTGTTTAAACCCACAACATTGGTTCTTTAGTTCTTTTTTACATAGGTAGGTCACACTTTGGGAGTATGATATTCATGTCTAATAGACACATTTTCTAGTTTTGCTCACCTATTGTGCTTTAAATTGGCTCCAATATATATATGACTGATACAAGTTTTATTGACAGATTGGAACTAGGAATTATTTCCTTTAATCACATAACATACGTTCTGGGAGTGTAATAAAGCCGTGACTTACTTTTCCTAATACACTGGTGTATTACAGATGCAAATGAGGACGAATCAGTGAAACAAACAATCCCGGTAGTTTCCATGGTATATTATACAATTATGGACTTTTCAGCTGTTATACATGATGTGATATGCACCAAAAAAATCATTATTGACCGAGGCGATAGCCGAGGTCAATAATGATTTTTTGGTACATATCAACATCATGTATAACAGCTGAAAAGTCCATAACTGTTTTATTATATAACCCTCAATTTACAATTATATAAAACAGGTCAATATCAAAAAAACAATTATATAAAACAGGTCAATATCAAAAAAACAGGTCAATATCAAAAAAACAGGTCAATATCGCTAGATATTTTTTCTAAAAAATTACTTTTTAGCCAATGAAAACGCGTCTATTTATAGGTTATATAATAACATACGATATGTTTAGACACCTTAGCTATTTATCCTTATTTGAAGTCTTACTTTATAAAATGCATGTCAGTAACGTTAAATTTAGTTTTAAGGTTTTGCATTATTTGTAGGGCAAACACGTTACAGCCAGATAATGTAGCTGCCGTCACGATTTCTCTTACTAATTGCCGCCGTATACAAGGTTAATTGGTTAATTGCCAACATTAAAGTGAAACAGCTATCACGTCATAGGTGTGTTATGTGATAGAATCTTACATTCGTGACTGTGAACTTTAATAAACTCATTGGATAAAAAGATAGGATATTCGACAGAGCCTCATATCCTATCATTTTATCCAACTTGTTTATTAAATCAATAATAAACAGTCACGAATGTAAGATCCTCTATATTTGGACTGTCATAAAAAAAATTAAATTTTCAAATCAGTCCAGCATTGAAGGTTAACAAGCATAGGTCTGTCTAATTATGACAGAATGGAAATATCATCTTACACATTTTCAGTGATTGGAAAAGTCGCATAAAATTACAAAGGGGCCATCAACACTGATCTATTGTGTGTCATACAGCGCCTCAATATAATCAATATATTACCCGTCATCGATAATTTTTCGAGTGTCTGGGCCGACGTAAAACGTAAAGAAATATGAATTTTGAACATTTGACAAAAATTCCATTCCCTATAAATAACTGACTGTTCACTAAGGATCAATTTCATTGGTTAGAAATTAAAAAACTCGCCAATCATATTTAGTTAACGAAAAATTAAAGGCACATATGAACTTTTCAAAATATGTTACACATATCTCTGTTAATCGCCAATGTGTTCTTCAATTCAGATGTTGAAGCACGGCAGAGCGGGTGTACCGATGGAGGTTATGGGTCTCATGTTGGGCGAGTTTGTTGACGACTACACAGTTCGGGTTATTGACGTGTTTGCCATGCCCCAGTCAGGAACTGTAAGTATATTATCGTGAATATCGAGGACACGATTTCATAGAAATAATAGGGCAATGTATTGAATTTAGCAAATGCGAAATTTAAAAAAAAAGAAATATTGATTCAATATCTATTGTACCCTTGCTTTTAAAAAAGTGTGGAATTTCCATAATGTATTTTTAGTCATTTTGAAAATGTGTTTTTTGATGCTATTTTACTTTGCTATATGAAGAATAAATGTATAGTGCAAAAGTAAAGGTTTTGTTTGGACCATAATTAGCAATCATCATCACAACCTTCAACAGCCTCACGCATCTGTCTTAAAATTACTATGGGTAAAATTGCATAATTAAATCTGGAGGTTAAAGGAGGTTACATTTTTCACAAACAAGATTGAATAAAAGCCGGACAGACAAAATTATGGAAGTTGATGGCCTTTACATGTTAATATATCATTTCAGTGAGGAAACTTTGGATTTACAAATCTGTTGAATTTTATGAGAGCACCCCTTTAAACGAAGATTTGTTTGTTTGTTTAAGGTTTAATGTCATTTTTCAGAACATTTAAGTCTTATGTATGGCAATCAATTTTTAGTGGTGGGGGCAGACCATCCACATATTCCACGGTAGAGAACCAGTACTGTAAACCCCACACCATCCGTAAGAATCGACACTTTCTCACAAGTCGAGCAACCAGTGGGATTTGAACCCGCAGCGGTGAGAGGCGAGAAGGTTTCAAACACAGCGCCTTTACCCTCTCGACTACGGGTACGCATCAAGAAACGAACATCTTGAAATAATAATTGATTGGTTGTTTACAGATTTGGTGATGTTATCAATTAACATTAATCTGTTTTAGGGTGTCAGTGTAGAAGCTGTGGACCCAGTGTTTCAGGCCAAGATGTTGGACATGCTCAAACAAACAGGAAGGTACGTTGGTTAGTTGTAGAATATTTAATATATTTAGCAAGCCACAAGTAAGTGTTGAAAGCCATGATTAGATAGATACATGTACATACAATTTTATTAATATTCAACAATACACAAGTATATGTTAAATAAAAACTTATTAAAACATGTATCATTGTGAATGTGTATGTTTTCAGTTTTAGATAGTTAATATCATAGTTTAAAGGTTTAGCTGTAACTTTTTATAGGTTTATATAAATACAGTCATTAACCCAGTATATATCGAGGCCAAAATTGCATACGTTATATATGCACAATATCTACACTTATATTCATTGTCTCAACACACATCCAAACTAACGCTTTTCCATAGCATCGCCATTTTGAACCTCTGACGTTGAACTGTTCGGGATGTTCCTAATCAAAGTCAGAAATATTACGAGTATTCCCTGAAAGCAAATATTAAACCAAAAATACCATTATACTAATTAATGTTTAACATAAGACATTTTTTGTTTGGCACCTTTTCACTAAAACAAGCATACCAATTGCCAACCTCCGCGCAGTGATATGGTAGCCAATAATGCCTGCCACCACACAAGTCGCGTGACGAAGTACTTTTGTGTCCATATTTCGTGTCCGGTAAATAACTCTGACATTCATGGACGGATTTTCATATAACTTGGCACAAGTGTTTACCACAACAAGACGACATGTTGCGCGCAAAATCCAGGTCCCTGGCTCCAAGGTCAAGGTCACACTTAGAGGTCAAAGGTCAAAAAGAAGTACTTTCGTGTCCGGTAAATAGCACTGACATTCATGGACAGATTTTCAAATAACTTGGCACAAGTGTTCACCACAAGACGACATGTTGCATGCAAAATCCAGGTCCCTGGCTCCAAGGTCAAGATCACACTTAGAGGTGAAATTTCAAAAGAAGTGCTTGCATGTCCGATAAATAACTCTGACATTCATTGACAGATTTTCAAATAACTTGGCACAAGTGTTCACCACAACACAAAATCCAGGTCTGTGGCTCCAAGGTCACACTTAGAGGTCAAAGGTCAAAAAGAAGTACTTTAGTGTCCATTATTGTACTCTTGACCTTTCATGGACAGATTTTCAAATAACTTGGCACAAGTGTTCACCACAACAAGACGACATGTCACATTCAAAATCCAGGTAAAGGTCATACTTAGACGTCAAAGGTCAAAAAGCAGTACTTTCGTGTCCATATTTCGTATCCGGTAAATAACTGCGACATTCATGGAGGGATTTTCAGATAACCTGCAACTGTTCACCACAACAAGACAATGTGGCGCGATCACAAATCCAGTAGCATCAAGGTCATACTTAAGAGGTCAGAAGATGCCTTATGACCCTGTACTTGAATGAAGGAGTTGTGTCCGGTGAATAACTTTGTCATCGGTTGAGGGATTTTCATATAACCTGGCAGAAATTTTCACCATAAGAAGATGACGTGTCGTGCGCACAACCCAGGTCTTGTGGAAATAAAGACAAATACTTCGGGGCATTTGTCACTTACAATGACATTTCTTGTTGAATATATTCTCATATGACAATTATATGAAGCTCCTATTATATAAGAATCATATGAGAATCATATAAGAGTACATGCATGTTTATTACAAAGTTGTCTATATATAGTCCTGTATAATTAATTTCTTATTTAGCATTGGTATTTCTTACATACTGTAGCCTTGCATTTTTGAGAGTTACACTTAATATTAACTGTCATAAATTATGTACATTGAATTCAGTGCTCAAGAAATAGGATAGCCCGACGCCCGGGGCTCCTCGAAATCCATTCTGGGCCTGTCTCATTTTGTAGACGAGGAGCCCGTCGGGCCTGTCTAAAAAAGAAAAAAAAGAAAAAGAAATCCCCAAAAGTTTTACTGGATCTCAAGCTCAAGCTCAAGTTCCTCACGACAAAATACTCCCATGTGTATTGTGAACTGTGAAAACACTTGCAATAAAGTAATTAAAATGTGTTATACACACATTGAAACAATAAGAAGTTTGAATATTTTGCCTGGCTTCGTGTCGGCAGTTTGTCACAACTTTGAGGTCGACAATTGTTGATAAAAATCATTATTCTGCTATTAGGGTTGTGTTTTCTTTCCTTTGTGATAAGAAATACCGTTTTTGTCATTAAAAACACACTAATGCATGAAAAAAATAATTTATTGATGGTATTGCGATTGAATGTTTGTGAAATGTTCGGGCCGTAAAAGTGCGGTGTCATAGTAGTTCGGATGGTACATAATTTCGGATATATATATATATTTTTTTTTTTTGCATAATCAAATAAGAAAAACTGTCCTTTACAAATACATGTTGGTGGAAAGAAAAATATATATACAGTATATGTATAATTACAGATATAAAGTATATTTCTGTTCATTATTTAAGGTGTAAGGAGTTCCTGGAATCCTACTTTTAAATGAATTCTAGTCTAGGCTCCTAATTCTTTACTTGGAGAAAGTGGTGACAAAAAGAAAAAATGTAGCCAGAGGAGGCTCTGATAGTCTCATAAAACCTGATTAAAAATTTGGTTCCAAGTTTAGCTTCAGTTTCACCAAGTCGGCTCTGATTATTATCGTTTGGCAAAAGTGCTAGTACTCTCCTTTGCATTGGTTATAAATTACTATGTAATATTCTATTCTAACATATTTTAAACGAAATAGTAAATAAGTCCGCTGACCAGAGAGCATAAAGTGGTAGCAAAACGAAAAATATAGTCAGAGGAGGTTCTGAGCTTGATTAATACGCAACAAAATAAATGTGTGCTATAAAAGTGAATAAAGACACATTTCCAATAAGAAAAAAATATTGGACCTTTCCATTTTAAATCAGGGCCTGTCCATTTCAAATCAGGGCCTGTCCATTTCAAATCGGGGCCTGTCCATTTTCAGAAGCAACAAGCCCTGGGCCTGTCTCTTAAAATAATTTTCTTTGAGCACTGGAATTATTTAAATAGAAATAATCAAAAGGTCATTCCTACATATGGTTCTTGGCTGGTATCACTCGTATGGTAATCTCTACATTGTATTTACAGACCAGAGATGGTTGTTGGCTGGTACCACTCACATCCAGGTTTTGGCTGCTGGTTGTCGGGTGTAGATATAAACACACAGCAGAGTTTTGAGGCCCTGTCAGAGAGAGCTGTGGCCGTAGTAGTGGATCCCATACAGAGTGTCAAAGGAAAGGTGAGAAACTAAGGATTAAAAATGATTTTAAATAATTTCCTATGTAACTCTTTTATAAAACTTGGACGTCTGGGGCGGTGCCAGATTTTATCCCACGGTCACCAAAAATATATATCAAGAAGTCCAAATACTTTGTATTTCATTCCAATGTATCGATGTCTATTTTAGAGTTTGTTAATTCCTATGTATGCTTGCCCTCTCCCTTGGGTGACTTAAAAAAACGATGTAGGTGTCGCTTTGTCCTTCCATCCATTTGCCCCATATTGTGTGCATTTTGAAACTCCTCCTCAACCATTGTAAAGATTAGCTTAAAACTTCACATATGTCATAGATTTGCATGCGTTATTTAACGAATATGCTCTGCAACTATTTTGCCAGAGTTACCTGTCCTTGAACTTTGAATTTCTATTTTGTGTCCAACGCCTAGGCTTTTGTGCTGATTACAATGAAACTTCACATATATCATCACCACAAGCTAAGATGAAGATGCGAACATTGAAACGAATTTTGACTGTGGCTGTTTTTTTTGGCAGTGTTTCATCCTTGGTTTTCAGCTCTACTGGACGAAGGCTGTTTCCGAGAAATGCTTACATCTTTTAAACTACTTAGATGATTTTGACAAAATTTCACATGGCTGATGCAGACGTCTATGGCTTGTAGAGTTTGTAAAAAATTAGTTCAACGCGACTTTCAAAATGGCTGCTGTTACCAAAAAAAAATGGATACCAATTAGCATTATTAATTATGAATTAAATTCAAACCCTCAGTCCTAAAGTTCAATGAAAATCAGTATCTATTCTAGAAATCGAAAAGTAGGTTTTTTTTTCCCCCTATACTTGAAAAATAGGGGGATTTTAAAAAAGCAGGGGAAATATGTGAAAACACATGAACTGACAGATACCTTTTAAATTTGCAGTACATGTGACTGTAAACAACAATTTCACAAATTTTAAAATGAACGAAAATAATGTCTACAACCGCAAGGCAAAACAAGCATGTCCTAAACTTATTTTCGTCTAAATTATTCCGTAGAATCTGTAATCGAGTAACGTCAGCATGCCATGTGATACCTAGCGCCACCTAACCCGGGAATACACAAATAACGGTAACTCCGCTACGATTTACATGCTTAGTCTAGATCATCTGCGACGCTTGCTTGTTTTCAAGACAAACGTTTGTATTTACAATCAAGCTTTCAAGATGATCAAGAAGACTAGCTTTGATAAACTATAATCAGATTTGTCTCCATTTACGTATAACGATGTGGCATGCATATTTGTCACAAATTGAATTTTTTTTTTTACGTTTGTACGCGCGATTAGCGGGCATTAGGTTTAAAATCAAGCGCAATCTCGTAGAAAATGGCGCGAATCGCGCGATCACGCGTCCTAGAATAGAAACTGGAAAATAAGCTTGTAATGTATGTTCAAATCCTCCTGTTGCCAATTGCAAAAGACTCATAAGTGCTGCATTTTCGTCCACTTGTGGAAAATGTTTTTTTACAAAAATATCATGCAATTAACCCCTCTATAGGATGCAGTGTCCTTAAAACTGTGCATTATCTATACAACTGTCCAGTGTTATACCTACCATCTATACAACTGTTCAGTGTTACACCTACCATCTATACCACTGTGCAGTGTTACACCTACCATCTGTACAACTGTGCAGTGTTACACCTACCATCTGTACAAATGTGCAGTGTTACACCTACCATCAGTACAACTGTTCAGTGTTACACCTACCATATATACAACTGTGCAGTGTTACACCTACCATCTGTACAACTGTGCAGTGTTACACCTACCATCTCTACAACTGTGCAGTGTTCCACCTACCATCAGACTATTTCACAGAGGGTATTATTATTCATTACTAGCTAAAATAGTCATTGCAGTTGCCATGGCAATCTGTATAAGATGAATTTATTTCAGAACTCCACAATTGAAAAGAAAGTGAGGAGTTATATTTGGCAGATCAGTTTGAATTGAATGTTTAAAACAAAAGTCTACAATCCAATTAAAGTTAACTAAACTTATGGCAAGTTTTATTTTATAATTTGACCAGTAAATTTATCTTGTATGTGTATGATATTGTAGGTTGTGATAGATGCATTCCGACTGATCAACCCTAACATGATGGTGCTGGGACAGGAACCAAGACAGACCACCTCCAACCTCGGACACTTACAGAAACCTTCCATACAAGTAGGTTCTCTATGCAGCAGCCTTCTTTACAAGTTTTAAATGCTCGTTGGTTTATGGACTAATTTTCGACATGAAGAAGAAGGAACTTTATCAGTGTTCCCATTCACGCACATATGTGCGTGGATCATGCATGAAAACAAAAAATCACGCACAGAAAACTGACCTCGTACGTGCATGCACGCACAGAAAAAAAATACAAGTCTGATAATAAGAAAGTATGATCGTCGATAGATTTCCAAATTCTCGTCCGCTTTGTCCGAATATTTTTTGAAAAATCAAAAGGAAACTAAAACGCTTTGTTTACGAAAACATTAGTAATTGCGTCAATTGCCCTATCCCTCTAGTGCATACCACGATGATTGGTTATGACGTCATAAGCGCACGCGCTACCTAAATGAAAGTAGAGAAAACATCGACATCTCATTCTGGTGGTTTTGACTTATTTCTTTTTCAGATTTAGTAAGTATATCTAAAATTAAAATAAAAACTTAATAATAGAATAAATGAAGATCAAATAATTAATTCAAATCGTGTTTCGTCTCTCCCGTGTACTATTTATAGATGCGCAAACGTGTTGACTGGTATTGGATTTTTACTTGAACGAAATGATTTACTGTAACTGTTGTCAACTTGAATATTACACTGTGCTGTGTATTGTAATGCCTTCAGTAGCAAATAAAGTTTGTTGAAAGGTTTAAAAATTCATAGTGTACCCCCTAAATTTGTAGTGTACCCCCAAAATTTAACAGTACGGGGGACATGTACCCCCAAATGAAAAAGTCAGTGGGAACACTGCTTTATTTGCCTTGTCATTATATACAGGTTTGAGGCTATCCTCCATAGATCTAAACCTACAATATGTTAGTTGGACATTCAGCCTCAAACATTTTATAGAAATACATATTTTTATGCTGTATTAATTTTGTCGCTTTTAGGCCCACTATTCATTATCTTGTTGATTTTACAAACATATTCTGAAACATACACTAGTATATACACCTAATCCATGTAATATTCCAGATATATCTCAACGTGTTTTGTACAAAATGGGGCTACAACTAATTACAGAAAGGACAACTCTGTCATGTAAAAGACCTTTTAATCAAAGTATATTTTGTTACTCGAAATTCATAAATGTTGACGTTTCTCTTTAAAAAGTCAAGCCAATTCAGTACTGTGTTTAATGTTAAGAGATTGCAACGTTTAAAGCCTTAAAGTTTGTTCACCAGTTTGAGCCAAATGCACTTTCTGTCGAATAATGAAACTTTAAAGGGGTAACAGTTGGTGTGTTCAGTGCTGTTTAAACCTTCTTTCCAAAAGGACAGGCCTAATGTCGCCCTGTACCAATCGATTAGCAGTAGAATATTAAGCATACAATATATAGCGGAAATACCCATTATATATAAATGCGTTTCTTTTTTTTTTTTCAGTATAGTAAATAGTAAAAATACACAAAATATATGGATCCTTTGATAACAAAAGAAATGCTTCAGATAATGTAATGAAAATGTGTGTGTCGGTAAAAGGGAGTGAGGAGATCATGCACATCATTTTATTTTATTAATATGTCAAAAATTGTGGTTGTTATGCAACAGAAATTGTAAAAAATAAACAGTACACTGTTACTAAAAATAGAAAAATGGTTTCCGCTCAATAACATTAGTCAGGAATGAGGTATTAGAATGAAACCTTTATATAATATACGTTCGTTGCTTATACGAACAGGAAGCTTGGAATTGCATTTGGGGTCACTGGGGTCAAAGTCAAGGTCACAGTTGCTGAAATAAAAAATAAAAATTTGCTAAATAACTTTAGCCAGGAATGACGTATTGGCCTGAAGCTTGGTGTGTAGGTTGCTTATATGAAAAGCAAGTTTGGGATTGCATATGGGCTACTGGGGTCAAGGTCACTGTTACTAAAAATAGAAAAACAGTTTCCGCTCATTAACTTCAGTTAGGAATGAGATATTGGAATTAAACTTTATGGGTAGGTAGCTTATATAAAAAGGAAGCTTGGGATTGCATTTTGGGTCACTGGGATCAAGGTCAAGGTCACTACTATTACTAAAAATAGAAATATGTTTTCCGCTCAATAACATTATTTTGGAATGGGGTATTGGCCTGAAACTTGGTGTGTTGGTAGCTTATATGAAAAGCAAGGATTGCATTTAGGTTCACTGGGTTTAAGGTCAAGTTCACTGTTACTAAAATAAGAATAATTTTTCTGCTCATTAACTTTACTTAGGATTGAGATATTGGCCTGAAACTTGGTGTGTAGATGGCTTATATGAAAAATAAGTTTGGCAGTGTTCGACACTAACGCTAGCCCGATAGCCCGGGGCTAGTAAAAGTGACCGTCGGGCTAGCACGTACGATCGTCTAGCTAGCCCGATTGGCTAGTAGATTATAGAACAAACACGTACCCAATTTGCATTGGCATTATATAAATAAAATCTCAAGCACTGTTAATCATTAATGTTCCGCAGATTCTCGCTTAAAACTGCTGCTCTTTTAGTCCGCGTAAAACGACATTTGTTTTCTTTTTGCTTTCGTTTACCGCGTGATACCAGCCCGATACCGAATCACACAAACGCTTGTAACTACGCCTTATAAACTAGACAGCTTTTCTCAAGCGTTTTTATGACCACGATTTCAGCAGTTGTTTCCGCTTCCGTCGGAAAACGCCGCGAATTATGAACGTGCTATAAACGGTGCAAACATAGATCGATTTTTGGGGCTTTCTCCACCAGCCAAAAAACAAAAAACTCTATCATAATAATTTCTAATTTCTGTGTTTCTCATGTACATTGTTCAGAAATACTATAATAATTAAAATAATAATCATCACAGTATGTTACTTTTCTTAACAGAGGTGCATACTGCCACGAGATCAGGTTATTGTGACGGAGGGTTCTGTCAGCGATGTCACAAATTTTGAATCTGATTTGTGTTGTTATTTTATAACCAACCCCGTCAAATCAATATACAATGAGGATTTGGTACCGTTGGTAGCAGGGCTAGTAGAAATTAAGGGGGGCTAGTGAAATTCCAAACCAACTAGCCCCCGGGGCTAGTAGGTCCAAAAAGTTAGTGTCGAACACTGTTTGGGTTTGCATTTATGGTCAAGGTCATTGTTACCAAAAAAATGCGCGGTAGTGACGTGTATTGCTCTTCAATACTTCTGTCACAGTCTTCACTTCACTGTCTTTGCCGGGGATATAAACATAAAACATGTTTTTATACAAACAATCCATGTTTCAGGCAATTATTCAAAGACTCAGTCGTCATTACTACGCCATTGTGTCCTTGCAGTGGAAGTGAACAGAAGACGTGTGTGATAATTCAAACATACTTTATTTCAGGCACTTATTCACGGTCTCAATCGTCATTACTACTCCATTGCCATCAACTACAGAAAGAATGAGCTGGAACAGAAGATGCTGCTGAATCTGCACAAGAAGAGCTGGGTAGACGGCCTGAAGCTGGAGGACTACAATAAACATTGTACCAGTAACGAGACAGTTGTCAAGGAGATGCTGGAACTCGCGAAAAATTATCACAAGGTCAGTGCAGTGTTGGAATTGGTGTCAGCATGAGAGTTACATTTTAGGTGTAATGGCATTAATAGTGTTGTTATTTTCTGGAGCTTTTTGTGTCACCTGCATAGCATGTCAAACACTTAGGGATCACTTTGTCGTCTGTCCATCCGTCACACTTTAACCTGCAACCTAACCTTGGCCATAACTTAAAAAGTATATGTTCATAAAACTTCACACACATCTTAATCTTAACCTAAGGAATGTTGTTACGCATGGCCAATAACTGAGTTATTTTGGCAGAGTTATGCCCATTTCATAAAACTTGAACCTGCAACCTGACCAAGCTCTTAACTGGCCAAAACTTTAAAAGAATTTGACCTATGTTCATGAAATTCACACACAGCTCCTAACTGGCCAAAACTTTAAAAGAATTTGACCTATGTTCATGTAATTCACACACAGCTTCTAACTGGCCAAAACTTTAAAAGAATTTGACCTATGTTCATGAAATTCAAACACATCTTCATCTTAACCAAAGGAATATTGTTACACATGTCCAGTAACTCTGACTTACATTTAGGCAGAGTTATGCCTATTTTCATGGAACTTTAACCTGCAACCTAACCTAGCTCATAACTTGGTATACTATTGACCTATCCTCATGAAATTGTATACAGCTCTTCCTTATCAACTATCAAATGCAGATTTATGCCCCTTTTCATAAACTTTAACACTTTAAAAAAACAGATTGTACTTGCTGAAATAAGCCCATGGCAGGCGACACAAGTGTTCCGTGGAACATCCTTCTGTTGAGTGATCCTCTCTCTCTCAAGCGATCAAACAAGCAGAGGGTAATAGCGATGCAGAAGTCATCACATTGTCTGTGCAGTGTTTTGTTTAAAGGGTGTACGCAGGCTTTTGTTGGGGTCTAGGAGCCGTGGCTTAAAATAGACAATTATAATCTGAAGGGCCTAACAAAATGAATGAACCTAAATTTTACTTAAAGCTGTACAGTCCCTATTTTAACTAGTAGTAACTCATGAATATGAATGAGTCACGTGTGAAGTAGTTTCAAATCGACGAATACCCCAAAAGTCGGTATATAAGGAGAAATCGATACGTAAAATTCCACATTTTTATTTAGCCTCCGTACAGGTAACATCGATAAATATACGGCTCCAGAATATATGTGATAAAAAAATAGTTACCCGGAACGGGATTTGAACCACAGCCTTGCACTTGTAAGTTTTGAAAGATGTACGCTGAACCCCTAGACCACTGCTATTTATTGGTATTTTGTAGCATTTTTAACACTAAATAGGCATTACGTAATAACAAGAGCGCGCACACAAACTCATCAAGCGCTAAATAACAAGTCGAAATATGGTTGATTTGAGGCGAAGTATTAGTTTCATATTGATAAGATACAGTATTACACCAGGCAATGTTAATTTACACGTGCGACAATATGGACTGCATATTTATTGATCCATCATTAGTTGCGTTCAAATATGTTAAGTTATTTTGCCTCATAATATATGGTAGTTAGTATACTATTTTCTCCAGTAGCGTTGTGGTTCAGTGGATAGAGCACAGGACTTGAAATCAGAAGGTCGTGTGTTCGAGCCCCGAAAGAAGCTAAATTTTTATTTTTGTAAAAATTACTGTTACCTGTGTATAGGTACGATGTGCACTGGTCGATGTATATACAGTAAATGATTTCCTTCGCTATATTTGCTCGCTTAAATACCCGATTTCGACATGAGCTGGTGAACATGAAGTTACAAATAAAGACACGCCTACAAAGAAGAAATCGATTGATATAGAGACTCTGTAGCTTTAAGAGGCAGCTTCTCTTAGTTCTTTTTGGGCACAAAACTCTTCCTTCTAGAGGCTACATACCTCTATATAGTGGGTGGAACATGGTTGTTGAATTTATAAAGGAGGTGGGGTGTATACAAATGAGTGTCCGTTCGTGAAAGCTTTTATTTCCGTAGCATTACTCCTTAACCTCTCAAAATATCTTCATGAAATTTGCCTTGTGGTAATGTCTAGTGGTGCCTCCTAATGAATAGAACTCTGTTGATATTGCATATATAACAAGGATGAATATTTCATGTCATTTTCCGATTATAACTTCAAAATCCCTCAAACCATTTTAGTATCTGTATCCAGCAGGTGGTCTTGTGATGTTTGATAAAAATCTGGGTTTGTTTGTAGGGTGTTTTACATCATTTTCAACACATGTAAGGTTATTTATGACGGTCGATTTTTTGTGTAGAAGGCAGACCACCCACTTTTCCTGGGTAGAACCAGTACTGTACACAACCCGTCATCCGTAAGAATCAACACTTCCTCACAAGTGGGATTCGAACCCGCAGCGGTGAGAGTCGAAGGTTTACAACGCAATGTCATAAACCATTCGGCCACGGAGGCCTATATGATATATAGAAAGTTGTAATATCTGTGTATTTGGCATTTGCATGGGAACAAGGTAACCATTTTGCAAACAGGTTTGTTTCTGTTTCTGGAGCTAACTCCAACACACAATTTAATCTTTATAGAATTTCTTCTGGTACCTTTTGATATTTAGAACTTTCTGTTACCAGTATCTTTTGCATTTTCATGGAAACACAGTATTCAGTTGAATACCGGGTTTCCATGAAAATGCAGAAGATTGTTAACCCTTTAAATAACCCGTATATATAATGGACTGTTCTCTCTTTGAATTAAGACCATTCCATTTATGTGACAAATCGGTGTTTTGGGGGAAATGACTGATCAGCAGCCATACATTGTAAACCCTGATCAGCCTGCGTTGACCTGGGTTTACAATGGACGCAAAAACTATTATTGTCGTGCTTAGCGGGTTAAGGGTTAATAGAATATTTCATAGAATCTAGTTGGAATACAAACCTTTTTTTTAATTTAATCGTAAACCATGATAATGAAAGTAAATTATAGACAAAATGTTTATGATTTATTTCAGGCATTAGAAGAAGAAGAGAACATGACACCAGAGCAGCTGGCCATAAAGAATGTTGGAAAGCAGGTATGATTGGTGCGGCCATTTTATGTCCCAGTCAAAATTGGTTGGGGCTAAACTGCTTTAGCCTTGTCTGTTCGCCCGTTTGTGCGTATCCAGACTGAATTACTTTTAACAATAAACTATGTCCTACTGTGCATTTATTAATACAAATGACAGAAATATTCTATCTGGCATGAAGCTTGGTTAATAACTATTATTTTTTTGTTTACAATGCAAATAGATTTTCTTACGCAATAAATAAAATACGATCTGGATCTGGAGTCAATCAAACAAATAAAATACAACCTAGACAGTTCTCGAGCCAATTGAATTTAATTTTGAGGATTCAACTGTTTTAATAGTTTTCAGTCATACATGCATTATTCTTTAATCAGATTTTCTGTTGTATTTCAAAGTTGAAAAGCAGCCACAAATAATGTATATGTATATGAAAACAAGGCATGGCAGATTTTCTATATGTTTCTGTTTTAATATTTTTGTTATAGAACACGAACTACCTGTGAGAACCATAGTTCTTATGTTTTTATGTTCAGCACAGAGACACAGAGCATTGCCTGCATAAACAACTGCCCTATTTCTGTTGACTGAACTTTAAATACCACATGTCTGTACATAAACTCAACAAAGAGAAGGATATCCACATATCTAGACTTTTTGTAACTTTTTATATTTCCTGTCTTATTTTCTTCATGTTTATATTTTGAAATATCTCACTTGACTTTGTATTTGGAATCTTAGCTCTGCCCAACTCCTGAATGCAACTGACACAAAAAAACAGTTTTTAGTCATGAGTTGGGCTATGATTCTCCGAGCTAGACAATAACATGCCTTAATGGGCTATGATTCTCCCAGCAAGACAATAACATGCTTTTATTGGCTATGATTCTCCGAGCTAGACAATAACATGCTTTAATTCGCTATGATTCTCCCAGCTAGACAATAACATGCTTTAATTGGCCATGATTCTCCCAGCTAGACAATAACATGCTTTAAGGGGCTATGATTCTCCCGGCCAGACAATAACATGCTTTAATGGGCTATGATTCTCCAAGCTAGACAATAACATAATTTAATGGGCTATGATTCTCCCAGCTAGACAATAACATGCTTTAATGGGCTATTATTCTCCCAGCTAGACAATAACATGCTTTAATGGGCTATGATTCTCCAAGCTAGACAATAACATGCTTTAATGGGCTGTAATTCTCCCAGCTAGACAATAACATGCTTTAATTGGCTATGATTCTTCCAGCTAGACAATAACATACTTTAATTGCTATGATTCTCCGAGCTAGACAATAACATGCTTTAATGGGCTATGATTCTCCCAGCTAGACAATAACATACTTTAATGGGCTATGATTCTCCGAGCTAGACAATAACATTCTTTAATTGACTATGATTCTCCCAGCTAGACAATGACATACTTTAATGGGCTATAATTCTCCGAGCTAGACAATAATATGCTTTAATTGGCTATGATTCTCCCAGCTAGACAATAACATACTTTAATGGGCTATGATTCTCCGAGCTAGACAATAACATGCTTTAATTGGCTATGATTCTCCCAGCTAGACAATAACATGCTTTAATGGGCTATGATTCTCCGAGCTAGACAATAACATGCCTTAATGGGCTATGATTCTCCCAGCTAGACAATAACATACTTTAATCGGCTGTGATTCTTTGAGCTAGACAATAACATGCCTTACTTGGCTATGATTCTCCCAGCTAGACAATAACATGCCTTAATGGACTATGATTCTCCCAGCTAGACAATAACATGCTTTAATGGGCTGTGATTCTCCGAGCTAAACAATAACATGCCTTATTTGGCTATGATTCTCCCAGCTAGACAATAAGATGCCTTAATGGTCTATGATTCTCCCAGCTAGACAATAACATACTTTAATTGGCTATGATTCTCCCAGCTAGACAATAACATGCTTTAATGGGCTATGATTCTCCCAGCTAGACAATAACATGCCTTAATGGGCTAGGTTTCTCCAAGCTAGACAATAACATGCCTTAATGGGCTATGATTCTCCCAGCTAGACACTAACATGCCTTATTTGGCTATGATTCTCTAAGCTAGACAATAACATGCCTTAATGGGCTATGATTCTCCCAGCTAGACAATAACATGCCTTAATGGGCTATGATTCTCCCAGCTAGACACTAACATATCTTAATGGGCTATCATTCTCCCAGCTAGACAATAACATGCTTTAATGGGCTATGATTCTCCCAGCCAGACAATAACATGCCTTATTTGGCTATGATTCTCCGATCTAGACAATAACATGCTTTAATGGGCTATGATTCTCCAAGTAGGACAATAACATGCCTTATTGGGCTATGATTGGGCTAGGTTTCTCCGAGCCTGACAATAACATGCTTTAATGGGCTATGATTCTCCCAGCTAGACAATAACATGTCTTAATGGGCTAGGTTTCTCCAAGCTAGACAATAACAAGCCTTAATGGGCTACGATTCTCCCAGCTAGACAATAACATGCCTTAATGGGCTATGATTCTCCCAGCTAGACAATAACATGCCTTAATGGGCTATGATTCTCCCAGCTAGACAATAACATGCTTTAATAGGCTGTGATTCTCCCAGCTAGACAATAACATGCCTTAATGGGCTATGATTCTCCCAGCTAGAAAATAACATGCCTTAATGGGCTATGATTCTCCCAGCTAGACTATAACATGCCTAGACAATAACAAGATTTAATGGGCTGTGATTCTCCGAGCTAGACAATAACATGCTTTATTGGGCTATGATTCTCCCAGCTAGACAATAACATGCTTTAATTGGCTATGATTCTCCCAGCTAGACAATAACATGCTTTAATGGGCTATGATTCTCCCAGCTAGACAATAACATGCCTAAATGGGCTAGGTTTCTCCAAGCTAGACAATAACATGCCTTAATGGGCTATGATTCTCCCAGCTAGACAATAACATGCCTTATTTGGCTATGATTCTCCCAGCTAGACAATAACATGCCTTAATGGGCTTTGATTCTCCCAGCTAAACAATAACATGCTTTAATGCGCTAGGTTTCTCCAAGCTAGACAATAACATGCTTTAATGGGCTATGATTCTCCCAGCAAAACAATAACATGCCTTAATGGGCTATGATTCTCCCAGCTAGACAATAACATATCTTAATGGGCTATAATTCTCCCAGCTAGACAATAACATGCTTTAATGGGCTATGATTCTCCCAGCTAGACAATAACATGCCTTATTTGGCTATGATTCTCCGATCTAGACAATAACATGCTTTAATGGGCTATGATTCTCCGAGTAGGACAATAACATGCCTTAATGGGCTATGATTGGGCTAGGTTTCTCCAAGCCTGACAATAACATGCTTTAATGGGCTATGATTCTTCCAGCTAGACAATAACATGCCTTAATGGGCTAGGTTTCTCCAAGCTAGACAATAACATGCCTTAATGGGCTGATTCTCCCAGCTAGACAATAACATACCTTAATGGGCTATGATTCTCCAAGCTAGACAATAACATGCCTTAATGGGCTATGATTCTCCCAGCTAGACAATAACATGCTTTAATAGGCTGTGATTCTCCCAGCTAGACAATAACATGCCTTAATGGGCTATGATTCTCCCAGCTAGAAAATAACATGCCTTAATTGGCTATGATTCTCCCAGCTAGACAATAACATGCTTTAATGAGCTGTGAATCTCCCAGCTAGACAATAGCATGCTTTAATTGGCTATGATTCTCCAAGCTAGACAATAACATGCTTTAATTGGCTATGATTCTTCCAGCTAGATAATAACATACTTTAATTGGCTATGATTCTCAGAGCTAGACAATAACATACTTGAATGGGCTATGATTCTCCGAGTTAGACAATAACATGTTTTAATTGGCTATGATTCTCCCAGCTAGACAATAACATACTTTAATGGGCTATGATTCTCCGAGCTAGACATTAACATACTTTAATTGGCTTTGATTCTCCCAGCTAGACAATAACATGCTTTAATGGGCTATGATTCTCCGAGCTAGACAATAACATGCCTTAATGGGCTATGATTCTCGCAGCTAGACAATAACATACTTTAATGGGCTGTGATTCTCCGAGCTAGACAATAACATGCCTTTTTTGGCTATGATTCTCCCAGCTAGACAATAACATGCCTTAATGGGCTATGATTCTCCCAGCTAGACAATAACATACTTTAATTGGCTATGATTCTACCAGCTAGACAATAACATGCTTTAATGGACTTTGATTCTCAATGCTAGACAATAACATGCCTTAATGGGCTAGGTTTCTCCAAGCTAGACAATAACATGCCTTAATGGGCTATGATTCTCCCAGCTAGACAATAACATGCCTTATTTGGCTATGATTCTCCCAGCTAGACAATAATATGCCTTAATGGGCTATGATTCTCCCAGCTAGACAATAACATACTTTAATTGGCTATGATTCTACCAGCTAGACAATAACATGCTTTAATGGACTTTGATTCTCAATGCTAGACAATAACATGCCTTAATGGGCTAGGTTTCTCCAAGCTAGACAATAACATGCCTTAATGGGCTATGATTCTCCCAGCTAGACAATAACATGCCTTATTTGGCTATGATTCTCCCAGCTAAACAATAACATGCTTTAATGGGCTATGATTCTCCCAGCTAAACAATAACATGCCTTAATGGGCTATGATTCTCCTAGCTAGACAATAACATGCCTTAATGGGCTATGATTCTCCCAGCTTGACAGTAACATATCTTAATGGCTATGATTCTCCCAGCTAGACAATAACATGCTGTAATGGGCAATGATTCTCCCAGCTAGACAATAACATGCCTTATTTGGCTATGATTCTGCGAGTAGGACAATAGCATGCCTTAATGGGCTATGATTGGGCTAGGTTTCTCCGAGCCTGATAATAACATGCCTTAATGGGCTATGATTCTCCCAGCTAGACAATAACATGCCTTAATGGACTGTGATTCTCCCAGCTAGACAATAACATGCTTTAATGGGCTGTGATTCTCCCAGCTAGACAATAACGTGCCTTAATGGGCTATGATTCTCCCAGCTAGAAAATAACATGCCTTAATGGGCTATGATTCTCCCAGCTAGACAATAGCATGCCTAGACAATAACATGCTTTAATTGGCTAGGATTCGCTGAGCTAGACAATAACATGCTTTAATTGGCTATGATTCTCCCAGTTAGACAATAACTTACTTTAATGGGCTGTGATTCTCCGAGCTTGACAATAACATGCTTTAATGGGCTGTGATTCTCCCAGCTAGACAATAACATGCTTTAATGGGCTGTGATTCTCCCAGCTAGACAATAACATGCCTTAATGGGCTATGATTCTCCCAGCTAGACAATAACATGCCTTAATGGGCTGTGATTCTCCCAGCTAGACAATAACATGCTTTAATGGGCTGTGATTCTCCCAGCTAGACAATAACATGCCTTAATGGGCTATGATTCTCCCAGCTAGAAAATAACATGCCTTAATGGGCTATGATTCTCCCAGCTAGACAATAACATGCCTAGACAATAACATGCTTTAATGGGCTGTGATTCTCCGAGCTAGACAATAACATGATTTAATTGGCTTTGATTCTCCCAGCTAGACAATTACATACTTTAATGGGCTGTGATTCTCTTAGCTAGACAATTAAATGCCTTAATGGGCTATGATTCTCCCAGCTATACAAAACATGCTTAATGGGCTATGATTCTTCCAGCTAGACAATAACATGCTTTAATGGGCTATGATTCTCCCAGTTAAACAGTTACATGCTTTAATGGGCAGTGATTCTCCGAACTAGACAATAACATGCTTTAATTGGCTATGATTCTCCTAGCTAGACAATAACATGCTTTAATGGGCTGTGATTCACCCAGCTTGATAATAACATGCTTTAATGGGCTATGATTCTCAGAGCTAGACAATAACATGCCTAAATGGGCTGTGATTCTCCTAGCTAGACAATAACATGCTTTAATGGGCTGTGATTCTCCGAGCTAGACAAAAACATGCCTTAATGGGCTATGATTCTCCGAGCTAGACAATAACATGCTTTATTGGGCTATGATTCTCCTAGCTAGACAATAACATGCTTTATTGGGCTATGATTCTCCCAGCTAGAAAATAACATGCTTTAAAGGGCTATGATTCTCAAAACTAGACAATAACATGCTTTAATGGGCTATGATTCTACCAGCTAGAAAATAACATGCTTTAAAGTGCTATGATTCTCCCAGCTTGACAATAACATGCTTTAATAGGCTATGATTCTCCTAGCTAGACAATAACATGCTTTAATGGGCTATGATTCTCCCAGCTAGAAAATAACATGCTGTAATGGGCTATGATTCTCAAAACTAGACAATAACATGCTTTAATGGGCTATGATTCTCCCAGCTAGAAAATAACATGCTTTAAAGGGCTATGATTCTCCTAGCTAGACAATAACATGCTTTAATGGGCTATGATTCTCCCAGCTAAAACAAAACATGCTTTAAAGGGCTATGATTCTCCCATCTAGAAAATAACATGCTTTAATGGGCTATGATTCTCAAAACTAGACAATAACATGCTTTAATGGGCTATGATTCTCCCAGCTAGAAAATAACATGCTTTAAAGGGCTATGCTTCTCCTAGCTAGACAATAACATGCTTTAATGGTCTGTGATTTTCCTAGCTTGACAATAACATGCTTTAATGGGCTGAGATTCTCCTAGCTAGAAAATAACATGCTTTTAAAAGGCTATGATTCTCCTAGCTAGACAATAACATGCTTTAATGGGCTGTGATTCTCCTTGCTTGACAATAACATGCTTTAAAGGGGCATGCTTCTCCTATCTAGACAATAACATGCTTTAATGGGCTGTGATTATCCTGGCTAGACAATAACATGCTTTAATGGGCTGTGATTCTTCGAGCTAGACAATAACATGCTTTAATGGGCTATGATTCTCCCAGCTAGACAATAACATGCTTTAATTGGCTATGTTTCTCCAAACTACAAAATAACATGCTTTAATGGGCTGTGATTCTCCCAGCTACACAATAACATCGATTTAATGGGCTATGATTCTCCTAACAAAAAAATAACATGCTTTAATGGACTGATTCTCCGAGCTAGACACTAACATGCTTTAATTGGCTATGATTCTCCGAGCTAGACTATAACATGCTTTAAAGGCCATGATACTCCCAGCTAGACAATAACATACTTTAATGGGCTATGATTCTCCGAGCTAGACAATAACATGCCTTAATGGGCTGTGATTCTCCCAGCTAGACAATAACATGCTCGAATGGGCTGTGATTCTCCCAGATAGACAATAACATGATTTAATGGGCTATTATTCTCCAAGCTAGACTATAACATGCTTTAAAGGCCATGATTCTCCGAGCTAGACAATAACATGCCTTAATGGGCTGTGATTCTCCTAGCTAGACAATAACATGCTTTAATGGGCTATGATTCTCCGAGCTAGACAATGACATGATTTAATTTGCTATGATTCTCCCAGCTAAAAAATAGCATGCTTTAATTGGCTATGATTCTCCGAGCTAGACTATAACATGCTTTAAAGGCCATGATTCTCTGAGCTAGACAACAACATGCCTGAATGGGCTGTGATTCTCCCAGCTAGACAATAACATGCTTTAATGGGCTGTGATTCTCCCAGCTAGACAATAACATACTTGAATGGGCTATGATTCTCCCAGCCAAAAAATAACTTGCTTTCATTGGCTATGATTCTCCCAGCTAGACAAAAACATGCTTTAATTGGCTATGATTCTCCCAGCTAGACAATAACATGCTTTAATGGGCTATGATTTTCCCAGCTAGACAATATTCTCAAAACTAGACAATGACATGCTTTAAAGGGCTATGATTCTCCCAGCTAGACAATAACATGCTTTAATGTGCTATGATTCTCCCAGCTAGACAATAACATGCTTTAATGGGCTATGATTCTCCCAGCTATACAATAACATGCTTTAATGGGCTATGATTCTCCCAGCTAGACAATAACATGCTTAAATGGGCTATGATTCTCCCAGCTAGACAATAACATACTTTGCTTTAATGGGCTATGATTCTCCCAGCTAGAAAATAACATGATTTAATGGGCTATGATTCTCCCAGCTAGAAAATAACATGATTTAATGATTGGTTTAGATAATTGCTAAGTATAAAGCCTGTACATATGTGGTTTATTTTCAGGATCCCAAGCGTCATTTAGAAGAACACGTGGACGTATTGATGGCGGAGAATATAGTCCAATGTTTGGGTGCCATGCTCCACACTGTTGTCTTCAAGTGATCATCTTCGTCTATTGTTGAATTATCAGAATGAACTGTCATGAATGCAGATGTTACAGAACTTGTTTCAGGACTGGTCTTTCATGAGTAGAAAGGAACCTTTAGAAAAACAATCAATATTATTTAATGCATCTGAAACATGTCTGTTTCTTGAAAATTGATGTCGTGGGCAATAGTTCATCGTTGACAATATAGGTTTGCAGTCTGGTAAACAGAAAGAAATTGCTTGCTGGCAAAGGTGCACTTCCATTAAATGTGCCAGCCATAATTGTTAATGTGATATATGTGACATGTGTCCATGAAAGTTGTATTTAACAGTAATAAAGTCCACATCTTGTAAAAGGACCTCATCGATATTTGAAAAGGACAGCACTAGCAGTCTTGCTTTTATAAATGTGATATTTTATTTTCCCAGAATTCTGAAACTACACAAAATACCGCCTGCAGGCGATAAACTTTCTTTCAGAATTTAAATTCTTGCAATTGTTTTGTGAAAGATAAAGAACAACTTTGTTTTAGAAACGAAATATGAATAATAGAATACAAATTAAGAATACTGTGTGCTGTAATATACAGTATTGTTTGCAAATTGATTTGGAAGTTAAGGTGAATCTTAGATTGAAGGTCTATTCCATTAAAACATACAAGGAACCCCAGGAAGGCTCTTTCTAAATTGAACACCATAGATGCAAAACTGAGTTTAAAGAACCAAATTTTGGAAAACCGGGTTCACCCATAGATGTATATCCTGAATCCCAGGTATGTTTTAATGGAATAGCCCGAATAGTAAGTCACTTATTTAGCAGAAAAAAACACATATTTATAAATAAAATATTCAGATATATGTATTTCTACATATGTTTCAAAAACACGATTATTTGCCATAAGATTACCAATGTTTCTCATTTAAAAAAAATAAATTTGGTATGAATTTGTCATTTTCGGGTTTTGTCTATGCTGTTATCGTTATTATAACCCCACACACAAAGCAGTATTTATCAATGTTACCTTTACAAAGGCCAGATGAAATGTGATATATTTGTGCATCGACTTCTTGCTTATATATCGACCTTGGATGTTCGTCGAACTGAAACTACTTCAGTCGTGAGACATTCGAATTCATGAAGTTATACCATTTAAAGAGACTAACCGTCCAAATAACTACATTACCGTTCTCAAAACTCTATCCATGTGTTTCTGTCATACATACAATAATGTATATATGAGGATTAAAAGTATATGTTCGTACATAACTCGTCTTCAGAAAGCTTAGAAACGGTGTACTTCTGGTGAAGGCGCGATAGGGTCTTTCAAGTACAACGTGTGCAGCTTTAAATAGAAATGCGTTTATTCAGATAACTTCAGTGGGCAATAAGACGTGCGAATACAACAAAAACATAACGTTGAAAGCGATATTCAAATTTATATTTCAATATATACACAATTATACTTAAGCAGAGAACAACAACAATTAAAACATCTAAGATAATTAACATCGATAGAAAATGTATTAATTCATGTTCATAAGGTTTCAGATAATTCTTTAATATTTGTATCTTTTATACAGCAAATTTGCAGAGGAGGCGGCAGACACATTGTACTGGATCTCTCATATTGTCATGTATGACTTCTTTTTCATTTATATCAACAATATATACATATAAGTAGTATGTTGGGCCCCACGAACGCGCATATGCAGAATAACGTGATGCAGTATGTTGTGAAATGGTTCTGATGCAATGTTGGGATAAAAAGATGCTGGTTTCACAGACAAAATATTGTTTGTAAAGAAAGATCATTATCTCTCTAAGGGTTAAATGATTAGTTTAGCGCGTACAAGAGTTAACACAGCGGTGTATCAATTATGTTTAAACAATACTGTAATAATACAGTGTTTTTTCTATTGAATTATTGAAGAAATGTATTTTTAGATATTTCATTTATATATCTATTAGACGAGACAAAGTGACTTTTTAATGCGAGTGTGCTTTCCTGATATTTTGTTGTTTTGCGATTAATATAATAATGATAGCATCGGTGTACACTACACTACGCACATTTGAAAATATACGGACATTTGCCTAATAGATGAAATAATAATAACACACACTGCTATTGATTTAACTATTTTTAGCTCGACTGATCAGAGATCAGCAGGGCTTATGCCGTGGTGCGGCGTCCGTCTGTCCGTAAACTTTTATTTGTAGCGACAACTCCTCTGAATCTACTGGATGGATATTCATGAAACTTTACAGAAATGTTGCCCATAAAGTCTAGTTGATCCTAGCAAAAATTCATGTTGATGTGAAATCCAAGATGGCCGCCAAAGCTAAAAATAGAGTTTTAAAATACAAGTTTGTAGTGACTACTTCTTGAAAACTATAAGTGATATTGATATGGGACTTTTTCTAAACTTATCAGCATGACATGGTGTTGATCCTTGTCAAAAATCGTTTTGATTCAACGTTAAACATGGCTGCCAGTGGCCATCTTTGTTTACATAGAGTTATATAGTAAAAACTTGTAGCGACTACTCCTCTGAAACTACTTGGCGGATTGTCATGAAACTTTACAGGAATGTTGCTCTGTATGTCTAATTGATCCTAGCAAAATTTCAGATCTGCCAGAAATTCAAGATGGCCGTCACAGCTAAAAATAATTTTTTAAAAAATAAGTTTGTAGCGACTACTTCTTGAAAACTATGAGATATTGATATGGGACTTTTTCTAAAATGATCAGTATGACATGATGTTGGTCCTTGTCGAAAATCGTTTTGATTTGACGTTAAACATGGCTGCCAGCGGCCATCTTTGTTTACATAGAATTATATAATGAAAACTTGTAGCGACTACTCCTCTGAAACTACTTGACGGATTTTCCTGAAACTTCACAGGAATGTTGCTCTTAATGTCTAATTGATCCTAGCAAAATTTCAGGTCGGCCGGAAATTCAAGATGGCCGCCACGGTTAAAAATAGATTTTCAAAAAACAAGTCTGAAGCGACTACTTCCTGAAATCAAAATCAATCAGTAGAGCTTCAAGGTCATTGACCTCTTGTTTCTTCTAAAATGTATAAACAGCATAGTAAACGTATATAAAGTTTCAGTAATTGTGTTAAATTGACTGCATGTAGAAATCAGCCAATGTGTTGCCTGACGTGTAAGACACAATGGAGAGCGTAAAGTTCACCATCTTCAAGTCTTCATCAAGGAAGTAAAAACGAACGCGTTCTAGTCCCACTTGAATAAGCGGAACGTATGTAGGGTTGTCATACCGCTCAGATAAATATTTCTTATAATTTCCCCGAATCTCGACGTTCTTTAGAACCTGCCTTCTGCGATGGCCGATGTACATCAAAGAAAATCGCCGCAAAGGTAGTCTCGCATTTTGGAGTAAATTTGCACGCCAACGATATTTCGACGAGGGCACACCCCCAATTTCCTATCAGACTGTAACCACGGACTTGGTACCGTAAAATCGGCAGGGGTATTCGGGTAAACGTAGGTCAGGGCCTGAGAAGTAACGTGTACGTAGAAACCCATATTTATTGAATTGTCTCTCTAATAAATCGCTCGA
Source organism: Cyrtodaria siliqua (assembly GCA_037043455.1). Classification (NCBI taxonomy): domain Eukaryota; kingdom Metazoa; phylum Mollusca; class Bivalvia; order Adapedonta; family Hiatellidae; genus Cyrtodaria; species Cyrtodaria siliqua. The sequence goes on from JAWPHD010004819.1 coordinate 78,870, forward strand.
CTTTCTTACGTATTCTTTCAGACTTGAGTTATTTACACTGTTCAGATTCGTCAAAAAATATGTTTTGATTGGATGACGGAATTTAAACATTGAGAGCACTGGAAGCTTTCCTTAAATAGAATTTATAAAATGTAATACGCTGCATATAGATCAACATTTATAAAACCGTATACTGACTGTAATTTAAACACACCAACATCAACAACAATAACAAAACAACAACCACCACTACCACCCCACCACCAACAACCGCTACCACCACCAACAGTACTACCAACAACAGCAACAACATCACCATCATCCCATCACCATCACCACCATCACCACCACACCACCATCAGGTTACTGTGAAATTATAAAACCACCACCATCATCACACCACCCCACCACCACCAACACCAACAACAATATCAACAACAACAACGTAAGAAGGCGCTCAGTATCGATAATTGTTACTCTTAAAATGATTATCTGCAATGAATGTGGTTTACAGTTTTCGAGGAAAGACGCTAAAAAAACAGACGCACAGAAGGCAAATTTGTTTCAGAAAAGTCCGCCTTAATGAATTCAACAGAAACGATTGAATTTAACATCCTTTTTTGATGGTTGTGTCAGGTCCTAGCGGAAGTGGAAAGACATATTGGACCGGCACTCTTTTCGAGTCCAATTTAATTCAACCCCATCCAGAGAGAATCTTGTTCTGCTCTAGTCAATGGCAACCCGCGTATGACGCATTACGCTTTACAGTTGCCGATAACGGAATTTATACAGGGGATTCCAAACCATTTGAATGATCCCCTATTCATCAATGTGGAACAACGTAATCTTACTGTGCTGGACGATTCGATGTCTGACGCAAAGTGTGATCAGAGAATAGCCGACCTGTTTACAAAAGGCTTGCACCATCCAAATCTATCCGTCATATACTTGACTCAGAACCTTTTTCCTCAGGGGAAAGCGTGTAGGGATATATCTCAACACTCGGTAAATGGTTCTTTTCAATAATCCCATAGATAAACAACAAATGATGACATTGGCTCGGTGTATCTATCCATTAAATAGTCAACATTTTCTTAAAGTATTCGAAGAGGCCGTAAAACGTCCACGTGGAAACCTAGTGGTTGATTTAAAGTCGACAACACCGGAGCACAAACGTCTCAAAGTAACGTATTGGACATGCGTAAAACGGGTAACATGAGCAGTATACAACAGGAACTGGGAAACGAATCAAGTAGTCGCGAGGCTATGTCATCAATAGGAAAAGGGTACGCCTAAAATTATTGCCTTGTATATAAATTTAATATTTTAAAATAGGTAAAAGAACATTTCATAACCTTCTTTTGCCTGTCAATATATGACATAGAATGAAATTTTTGTTGTTTTTTATGTTATTCTAGAGTTGCATGTTTACGTTATAAGTGTATATTTGTTTATTACAAACTATTTATATACATTTGTGTACTAGTTATAGGCTTTCCATTTGTCACGTTAGTTAAATCTAATATTTTATATAAATTAATATAAATATATTCACGAACTTATTAGCGATTCAATGTGATGGTTCCGTCACCTTCTCTGCATATATTGCGGTGAAAGCAAAATAACAACATTAAAGTTAAATTAATTGTTACCATATACATATGAATACTTTTCTGTAAATTATGTTAGTTGTTGGTATAATGTTGTATATATATTTCACTATCGCTGTCAAGTTTATATGTATTTGTTGTATCCTCACGCGTCTTAAGACCCATTGGAATTATCTGAATAAACACTTCTATGAAATCAATAGAAATATGGTAAACAGTTGTAGATATAAAAAAAATATGTAGCGCAAATGTTTTCAATTAAGCTTTATAACAAATTATATACAAAAATAACAATTTATGCGGAAAAATCCATGAATTATTTAAACAGCCCTCGTATATCAGGTTTAAAGTGGATGAACTGTGAAGTACAACAATTTAATGAATTTAAGCATATTTGGTCTATTGTGATATCTTGACCAGAAGAAACACTGCAAAAGCTTCCATTACGAACATGGAAACACACTTATTTAACTGTTATTTCTGATCTAAATTAAACGAATGTTCGTTAAATTTTGATTTAAACTCAAATATTTTCATCATTTACGAAGCATCGTAGTCATAAGATTTTTTGTTTATCATAATATAGAAATATATACTTAATTTTGTATTGCACCAATAGTATATTTAAACGAACAAAAAAGAAAACTCAATATTGTATTTAATTATATGCCAGAATAAAATGTTAATATCAAAATATACTTACTGCTATATTTATGACAATCATCTTCTGCAGTGTTCACCACATGCAGTGACAATTAGCAGAACACCATGAGTTGTACTTGACACCTAATTAAGAAATGCAGTAGCACTTGGTATCCCGCACGTTAATAAACCCATAAACAACTGTTAATTGTATCGATTAGTGATAAGCAAAAAAGTCGCCGATAGTAGTAGCAGTAGTTATACATAATTTAAATATCTTTGAGAGTTAAATGCAAACGTGCAAACAGATATTTTGTTATATTACTGTTCGGGAAAAAAACTGTTGATAATGTAATAACAAAGAAAAATTGAAAACTCAACATTTTATTTAATATGCAATCAGGTTGAAAGTCAAAATGATATTGGATTAATAAATCAATATACTAACTACTTGATAATACTTCAAGATTGCCGTGTGCCTCTTTAACCTCCCAGTTATAAATATCTTGTTAACTTTTCTTTCTTGTCATTAATATTAAATAGGATTACGTTAATTGGTAATTAAATTTAAATAGTATATACCCAACTATCGTATAAAAGATGTATCAAGGGTAATGGTGATGTTGATATATGCATGTGATTCGTATTTGTACAAAATCGTGAATAAAATAAATTGTTTAAACTAAGGGAAATGGTTTTACAGCACCTTTACATTTATGTATAAAATGATAAAAATAACGTTATTTTATTTAACCATAAATGTGATGTGATTTATATTATATATAACTTAATTCACAAATCTGTCCATGAATATCACAGATTTATTAATATAAATATGTTATTAATTCAAAACAAACACGTTTCGCCCGCAAACATGGCAAAGGACACATTTTACAAAATGTCTTCTCTTAATTAAAGGTGCGCAAAAGTCGCATATCACAATCATGGCGTGCGGTTAAATATTATGATTCGGTGAAAAACGTAAGTATAATAATTATACTATAGGATACTATAAACGGACTTTTGTGATGAATAAGTTATTAGTTTACTTTGTAAATGTTCATGTAAGTCACAGACCTATTTATTAATATGTCTGTGTGTAAGTGTATATAAGTTAACCCGAATCGATATATTTTAATCCCACAGACTGTTTTACTAAACAGGAAGGATGCAATAATTACTCCCATTTTGCATCTTAAGTAAATAAAAATGTCCAGTTTCCAAAAACATTTGCCCATTTCGCCATCACTACGATCCAAAATGCCCAATTCTCCGCCATTTCGCCCTAAAATGCCCATTTCGCCCCATTTCGCCGATAAATGCCCATTTCGTATTTTAGGTGTACCGATAGGAAAACAGTTTTAAAAGAAACTGACGAAATGTCAGAAAGCCAGGAGGATTCGGTAGATTATGTCGGTCCTCCCCGTAAAATAGGCAATGGAGTATCTGGCGATTACGATGATGATGCTGATGATGATATTGATGATGAGAAAGATGATGATGAATTAAAAGAGGTAAAACGAACAGTGTGGAACAGACGATTCCAAACACCTATTCGGGATTCTGTTGCTAACGAATTTCAGAAAAAGCAGCTGAAATACATACAAGATGGAACGTGTAAAGCCACAGAGCTGCTAATACCATGCTACCTATATTAAGAAAACGTCTACGTGATGACTACACCCAGTTTTTGGTTGACTTTTATCAGATGCAAAAGGATCCTTTTCAGCAACGTGTTCTCAGATCCGCAAAAATGTTAGAATCTCTCCGAGAAGCCATACGTTTAAGGAAAAGTAAGTGTGTCGACATTTGGCCGGATCATGGCGTAAACGTTAATAACACGGATATGAAAGTTGAGAATGATGAAGAGTTTGATGGAACCGATAATGATGAAACTGAAGATGAAGAAGAACCAACAGATTAAATCATATTAGAATTGACATACGTAAGAAGGATGTAATAATTTATAATCCTGTTTGCAAACTGTTTTATAAGTTTGTCATTTTTCTTCCGATTATTTACGGAAAAGTTATTCATTATGTCTTGCATAGTCCATACTCATAAAATAAGGATTTTGAAGTTTAGTTTCGAGCCCCACATCATAAAACTGGTGTATTACCGAGAGAATCGAAGTATTCGTCTGTTCCTATTTTTGGAAATTAAAATGTCACCCAAAGCTCCCCAAGTTGGTCGCTTGTCTGCGTGTTAGAAATACAGTGTCTCTTTTTATATTTTAATTCGTCCGTGAACATACTGTCACAGGATATCCCTTTAAGTGTTCATATAGTTCAACGTTATTCATTGTATACATACGTTCTTTTTTTTGCACACTTTCTTATGCCGTTTGTGTGCATGAAAGCACCTCAAGGAATACCACTTTTAAAACGTTGCTTCTTACACTACTCCCTCAAGAACTCTTCATCCATGTCTGGTATTGACACTGAATCAACAATGACGTAAAGTTACATAACGCATCCCAACAATGTTGTGAACGTTCATACCTATTCTATTTCATCAGATAAATCGGCATAATAACGTTGAGTCCAAGTCATCATGTATAGTACTTCAGATATTTCATCATCTGCCCAAGGTTGTTTCTCGTGTTCGTTTAATCAAAATGAATTGAATATCTGTCCATCAGCATCGTACCGATTCCAGACTAAACCAAGATTTAAACTCATTATTAAAGTCTGTATCGAGTGATGCAACATATCTAAGCTCGAGGTTATCAAAAACTGTCGTTTATCAAAGAAAACACTTCATTGGTCTTTGAATCCTATAAACTTATTGGTCAGTCTTATCACTATGAATAGAACATCAAATGTCATGGCTCTTTGAATAGATACATGTTCCAACATGTCTCAAACCTCCTATGTTAGGATATTGGTCGTTTATTGTCATCATTTTTATTTTAGTGACAAAAACAGCCTTTAACGTCTCCACGCTTTTAAGTTGTATTCGTCCAATAAATGTTTAATGATTATTTCGTTAAAAATGATGTCACGCATCTACTCTTGAAATGTACAACATTGCTTTTTATATATTTCGCAAGAACTTGCGAAAGTATCGTAAGTTTCACTTCGACTTAATGAACATTCCACCGAATATTTGGTCAGAGAGGGATATAATACTGGGGTTGTCTTATAAAAAAGGGGTAAAAATATCGGACAGGGAAAGCAGCATTCAAGGACGACAGTCAACCACAAAACACAAAAACAAACACGCAAAAAGACAAACGAAAAGAAAAAAGTAATAAAAAATGCAAACGACATCACAAACACAGGTGAGATTAAATGCTATCCACAGAGGGGTTTTGTATACGTGTATAAACTATCACGGATCCATTGAACTAACTGTAAAAGTAAAGCTGAAACTCTCTTTCATAACCTATAATGATCTAGAATGTATCCAGGCAAACCTCAAACTTTGTCTCGTTTAATGTAAAAATGAATTCAATGGAAAAAACACATTGTATTTGATGTTTAATACATTACAGTATCGTTTAAACATAATTGATACACCGCTGTGTTAACTCTTGTACGCGCTAAACTAATCATTTAACCCTTAGAGAGATAATGATCTTTCTTTACGAACAATATTTTGTCTGTGAAACCAGCGTCTTTTTAACCCTGTTATAAATCTGGAAGATTTTAGAGTTTTTTTGAAAATTTCATTTAGATACTATTTTTGAAGTCTATCTGTTATACATTTCTTTATTATCATAAAAAACGTATTATGACCAGTTACATAACTGTAGCTGAATATGTAATCTTTCTGATAGTGTAAAATTCCAATACACTCCAATAACTAGTATTACAGTTATTCAGCTGCCGAAGGCAGCTGACTCTTATATCGGTTTAGAATACAGACTGTGAATCATGTAGCCGACAATAAGCATGCATTACCACTTCAATTCCTAGGGAACCCGTCAAAAATCTTAAATGGTATAAACACATATTTTTCAATGTTCAAAGATTGCCGTTTTATTGCTTCAAATGACGTTTTCGTAGAGCAGTCTACTAAAGTGTAGAATGCGGCAATATTTCCGGGATCTTCACGTTCGGGATTTTTACGGAGCATAATGAAACCGTAAGTGAAACTGAATGAAACCGCAAGTATTGGAATGGAATAAGTACATATCTGTATTTTATGGAATAATACCCATTTATAATGAGGTATTCTCGTAAATACCGCCATGTTATACACTAGTCGATAGTTTTTCTTCGCTGCCTATAGTTTTCATAATTGCACATGTAATGGTAAGGTAGCAATGAACAGTTTCTTTGAGCTTTTTCACTTTGATAACGCAATCTTATAATTACACATGGTAGCAGTGAGACGTCGGTAGCGCGGCGGATTTGTAACCGGAGGCCCCGGGTTCAATCCTCCGTGATGCCACTGAGTTCTGTCGGTCCTCTCTCTGGGGCGGCTCTAAATAACCTACACTGTGTTTCTGAGCCGTTAAACAACATTTAATTCAATTCATCTCTGTTGTAATGCACACTCTAACGCACACTCATCCCTTACATGTGAACACTTGTATTTCTGTGCTGATGTGTACTTCTAGCACGTCGTGTTCCAAAGTTGAATTGTCATTCGCAACATCTCGTACACTGCTTCGCAGCATGACTCGAATGTAATACGCAGGTTTCCATATTGGTTACGTCATACTAGGACGCGCGTCAGATTCCCGCCAAAACGAATTTGCATTCAAAATCAAAGTTATCTTCAACATTTTGCAATGTCATTTAGCCGATTTCTCCATCTGCAGTTTATTTACGTGAAAGTAGTGATAAAACCTTCATCTGTATTGTAAATAATAAACATCCAACGCAAATCATACATCAACACGTGTGACAAGCGGCCATAATGTTTATGTAGCAACAGCTTAGCAACAGTGCACTATTTTCTGTGCCGTTGTCTTCCGGCTAACAGAATGTTAAGATTTTGAACATACCGAAGCGCCGTGATACACACGAGGCGGGATCCCGAGAAATGACGGGATTGGCCGAGCGTTCACGATTGTTGAATTGTATGTAAGGCAAATAAAGGTATTTGAACAAGGTATTTGAACAGAGAGAAGCGAGGTCTCCCACATTGATTCAAAATGTTTGGTAGGAACAACTGATGGTAAAACTCGGGAAGAATTTGTCTGGTAAGAAAAAAAAAACGGTCGTGGCATGTTTACGTCAACATTATTTTTTTCAATATTGTTTTAACACCCTTGACCTTCGTAAGAGTCCCTACCCAGATATATGCTATTTCCTCTCGGCAGCTATTTTACGCTTGCTTGTTCTGTTCATCCTATTCTAAAAATAGTATTATTTCTCACGGCCTTAAAACATGTTCTTGGCATGTCCTAAAAATAGAAAAACATTTCACAACATTGCACCAGAACCATTTCACAACAAATTGCATCACCTGATAACGTGGGGCCCAACCGACGCTTGTACTACTTATATATTTATATATATATAGTCTATATATAATATATATATATATATTTTTTTTTTTTGAAAAGCGTATCAGTTCAAGATTCGTTCTCTTGGGAGAGTAAAAACGTGTATATTTATATATATACTTCAACATGTAATGCATGATTTTATTATATATATATCACGATTAAATATGAACTTAAATAACCCCATCATGTAATTTCCATTGGACCCGGATATTAATAAACATGTGCTGACCTATTAAACATTTAAATGTTGCGAACGGCCACAAACATAACAAATAATAAAGGTTAATGCCCTAATGGGTGCATAACAATCCACTTTAGGGGCGGATGCATACAGGATGTCAGAATGGAGTGGGAGAGGGGACTGTGTGGGAAGACGAGAGTTTACTGCTTGATGGGCGGGAAGCAACTTTAATCTCAGATTTTAGGGGGAAGCTACTTTTAAAAGCAGTCGACCAAAACACATAATGTTTTTTTTACATGAATATTTTTCACATTTTAGCTGGGGCGCCCGTGGTCGAGTGAACCGAGTCGCGAAATCACTTGCTCCTCACCGGTGTTGGTTCGATACTACCCAGGTGCCCGCCCGTGTTAGAAAATTGCCCGGAGGGGCATCTGGTGTCTTCCTCCACCAATGGAAGCTGGAAAGTCGCCATATAACCTTACTGTTGGTGCGACTGTAAAATCCAATTCACTTCAATTCACTTCAATTCACATTTTAGGTGGAGGGGCAGGTGGAAGGGGCGCCACCTGAATCCACTCCTGTCGTTTATGGTGCGCTCGCATGGTAGTATGAGAGTATCTGGGTTTAATCTTACTTTTAAGTGACATGTAATGTGTGTTATTATTACAGCGTAAACATTCCATTCGCATGTGTAATTACAAATGACAAACAACGCACAGTACAACTAGGTGCAGATGTGCATAACAAGTATGTGGTTCATGCATTGTCAAGTGAATATGTTACTGTACACGCACAAGGTGCCTCTTTGATGACAGAGGGATAGCTGGATAACCGAGCCGATAAAGAAGACGGACATCTATACAGGTTAGAGTATTTTTCAAGAACACAAGTGAGATAACAATTTTCAAGGTGTACATGTGTATAGATGTTTAAACATTCGACAGTGATTATCCCGACCAATCATTTACGGTGTTTTTGAAAACTAGCTGAAGCAAATAGATGTCCACATATTTTATCGACTCGGTTATCCAGTTATCCCTCTATTAGCAAAGATACGTGTTGTACGGTGTGGTAAACAGTCTGATCAGACATGCATCATCGCTCACGGAGTAAAGGACCGTTCAACAGATACTATGTTACAAGGTCGGATATAGGGAGAATTTGTTTGTTTGAATTGTTTTACGTCATTTTAGCACATTTTAGGCACTATATGACGATCGATTTTTTTTCTTCCTGGGTATATACTTCTCACCATCCGTAAGAATAGACACTTTCTCACAGTGGGATTCGAACCCCAGCGGTGAGAGGCGAACAAGTTTACAACGCAACGTCGTTAACCCCTCGACCACGGAAGCGATGTATATTAAGAGGATATAAGGAGAATGGATGTATGGGTGGGGGTGGGGGTGGGGGGAGTAAGAAATGATCATACAATATCCAACCCTCAAGTAGTTAATGTTTAAAATGATAATTTTCCTTTGTATTTCCTCAGAATATTACTTCAATTATAGGATGTTCTTCTATTTCATTGTCCATGCCGTAATAAGGAAGTTTGAAAATCGGGTGGGGTCGAAGGGAAATAATGCATGATCCCCTGAAGAAAGTAGAAAGAATGCGCGCCATGGCACGTTTTCTAGTCGATAGCGAGGAGTTCGATGATCAACAATTCAGTCGGACAAGAGTAAAACCAAATTCAGTATATGTTTAACAGAGTGACGTCATATACATGTATATACTATTGTTCAACTCATGCCGAGAGCATGGCAGCTATAGTTTCAAAATGGCGGATGTTCGATTCGATTATGAGTGTTCAGTAAAAGCTTGACTGCATTTGAAAATCATTAATATCCTTAAGTTCTGTTCCACGGTTTCTTGTTTTATTGATTACAATACACCGTGCCATGATCGGCGTCTAAACTTACTTACAATGTTGAGTTTGAAAAACGACTTGATCTTGGAGACTATAGTGACATCAGATGGTAGTCGCAAAACCCTTTTAACCAGAAATGCCGGAACAATACCATATTTATACTATAGTGGGTGATCGAAGTCGTTCAACGCATCGCTAATTATCTGAGATATTGCGCAAGACTGGTTATTCAGCTATATAAGAGATGGACCTATAACATCTGGATGGTACAGGGAATATAACCTTAGAAATAAATTAAATTAAAATCAGCTGGAATAATCACCAAACAAGTTTCAAGTAAGTTAACCGTGTTTACATGATAACTGGACTGAGATAGCAATCTAAATAAACCAGGGGCGGTCGAAGCAAAATATATTGGATATCAAACGAAAAAATCAGTTTTATGATGTATTACCATTTCAGGGGCTGTTGACATATACACTACACATCCTGGTTTTGACTTGCGGTTTGCCAACTGGAACTATCGCCTTTTATTTCGTATTAATTGTTGCTATCTAACAATATACATGTTTAACAAACATCATAGATTTGCAACAATGTTGCCATTTTGTGATTCTGCATACTCTTTGTATTTGATAAAAATATATTTTTTTATCATTAACACAAAAACGATTGGCACACACAATTAGGTGTATTGTGGACAAAGAACTACACAAACAAATGTTTATCAATTACAATTATGGATTTAAACGATGTCACTACATTCAAATTATACAATATGTATACGAATATTTTCAGATATAGCAAACACTATATTTTCGCGGGAAATACTCAAGACGGTAATATGGACGGTACGCCAGACGACGAAAAAGCGGTAAATATTGTAGATGGTAACATGGCAGGCACACCAGACGGAAAAGCGGTAAATATTGCAGACGGTAACATGGCAGGTACACCAGACGGAAAAGCGGTAAATATTCTAGACGGTAACATGGCAGGTACACCAGACGGAAAAGCGGTAAATATTGTAGACGGTAACATGGCAGGTACACAGACGGAAAAGCGGTAAATATTCTAGACGATAACATGGCAGGTACACCAGACGGAAAAGCGGTAAATATTCTAGACGGTAACATGGCAGGGTACCCTGGAAATGGCGGTAACCACTTCACCAGGAGTGCACTGTTATGTGGTGGGACATCTTCCTAGCACGACCTTCAATGATGCACGATGCTTTTGCCGGCGGATCACTCCGGGATCGCTAGACCCACGTGTGGCTCGATCTGTCGGGATCTCAGCAAGACAAGAGTTGCATGTAAGTTGTTACTGAAGCATCTGCATGGCTGAATTAAAGCAATCGTTGTGCACAAAAACAGGAGTAAGTGTATATACTTACTCCCTGACAAAAACAACAACAACAAAACCGCCATTTTGTTTAATTAGAAGAGCGTTTGTTTTATTTTTTTAAATCTGAAACAAGTTATTGTTGGAGTTATTGTCATTTACTGTAACAACCAACATCTGAAGCAGTGTATTAAGGCAGGACTATGAATGTCCTGACCCACCAGCCCAACACACACACACACACAACCACCACCACCAACACCACCGAATTCATGTTCATCATTGTTTGTCATTGTCTTCATCGTCCCTGTGTTATTTCACGTGCTACTCGAGTGTGGCAGAAAAAAGAATGATCCAGCGGCTCCAGCGAAAAATGGAGTGTCAACAACAAAACTTGGAGAAACTATATGCAGTTCTGCAGGTGAGAAGGTTTTTATGCTCGTTCAGTATGCTCGTTCTGCATATTTTTAATTCGATGTAAATGGACGGTGGGACTAATTAAACAAAATGTATTTATATGTGTTTTGTTGTTGTTGTTGTTTTTGTCAGGGAGTAAGTATATAACTCCATGTTTTTGTGATCACCATATTACCGTTTTGTGTTGGTGCGCCGTAAAACTCAATTTAACTCGTTTAGTTTATTTACTCGGAATGAATAAATCTCTAGGTACTCTTTCGACACATTTATACCATACTCCTCAAACTAATTTAAGGACCATGTTTAGATTTTGGTCATTGTTTAAAATGCTGTAATTTAATTATTTCCTGTCTTTTTCAATTTTTAAGTTTAGTTGTATTATTCTGTATAATTTACAATTGTTACGTTACACACATCTATTAACTTTGTATATGATATGAAATCCATAATATTAAAGATTAAGTAAATATTACTGTCCTATTTTGTGGTCCTTAAATTATTTTGAGGAGTATATATACATTCCTGATATGCTTTCTTCCAAGTCTGTTTTGCAGATATAAAAAGATCTCCTCACTGAAATAGAACTCACTGAAATATTCAAATTTTGTCATTAAGTTTTTTTGTTTTTTTTTCCTCAAATATGTCGGTCTATTTGATGTTTTTTAAGGATTATAACATTAAAAACCACGATTGTTCTTTGTTGCATCGTACTCAAATATAAAATCATAACATTTACATTTTCGATTGCAACTTGTATAATACTGAATCTATGTATTGTCTATTTAAATATCGGACAGTGAATTTGAAGTAGAAACAAGCGACGAGATGATGCGATTAATCAAGATCTCGTTGGAAGGCTTATTCTGTTCCGAGCCAGATTAAAACATACGCGTATGACAAAACTTATGTATGGTGAAAGAACTCGTTTACAAGGACAATATTGGAAAGGTAAATCATGACTTGTAGACTTTGATCCTAGTTAACATGATTAATAGTATGAAAGAGTTATTTGATACATAGAGGATCTGACACTCGTTGTCATTTCATAGAAATTTGTATTAAACGAGTTCAGGAATTTGTTATTAAGCGAGCCTCCGGCGAGCTTAATAACACATTCCTGGACGAGTTTAATAAAATTTTGTATGAAATGACAACGAGTGTCAGATACTTTTTATCACATGGCTCAAAAACGACAAGAAACTACACATTATTGCTTGTGGTGAATCTACATACGGCGAACTGTTACCCTCACAACATCGCCGATTCAGTGCTATATCCACGGACTCCATAGACTAAACGGGTGTTCCGGGACATTGACTAGACGAACGTACTGACCACTGCACTTGATTCGGTCGCCTTGTATTACACATGGTTAATATAAGGAAATACGTAATGGGTATATTATACGGAATACAAGCAGTTCCATGTGATAAAATTGATTTCAGTCTTGTTTTAGATTTCTTAAAATAAATCAACGTGTATAATTTATTGTAATATTTTTTATAGTAACATTTACTTGTTGACGGGCATTTGTTGATCTACATTTACATAGTTAATACTTTTTCATATCACCCCTTATTTGTAAATAATTTTGTTTCATTTGCATCAGTTTTTGCTCACAATATGACCTATTATGTGTCGACGTGCCGTAAAACACCATTCATTCATTCATTCTTAAAGGGACATACGTTGTTTTTTTTAACTCACGGCGTCCCGTTAGTTTTTCTACATATTTATAGTTTATTTAGTTTATTCAACAAATACAGTAGATCATTTGGTCCATGAGTATACAAATACACAAACAATTTTCAATTGCAGAGGTCGATGGCAGTAACAAACATTACATAATATAACATTTTGTACAATATACTAACATTCTAAATCAGTTTTAATTATGCTATTTCTAACAGTATAATTTTTACTATAAACAATTGTTTAAAAGAGAAACATTCTTCAAATCCACGTGTCACAGACAGTAATATTGTTGTTAGAGTACCTCTTGGGAGAGTACTAGTATTTATTGATCGTTATATATGTATTTCGAATTTTTAAACCATCAAATACATAAGTAGCCAAATTCTTTTACATAGTAAGCTTTTCTGATGTCAACAGTTCTATAAATTTGGGAAAATTTGGTCTTTGCCAATAGTATCGATTGATAAGTTTTGTTCTTAGTTCTTTATATAAAGTACATTCCAATATAAAATGGTATTCGTCTTCTAAAACGTCACATATACAACATTTGCGCTCATTAATAGGAATACTGTGTGGCTTATGCCAACGACCCGCTTCTATTTGTAACCTATTGGAGGACATTCTTAATCTAGACAGTGCTACTCTAAATTTTCTTTTTTGAACATTTTCTAGATTTGATTTATACGAGAATACACAAAAAAAGTGAATACTTTTTAGCTCTCGAAGAATCCTGTATACGATAATTCCAGTTTTGGATAAAAGTGTCTGATAATCTTTGTTTAGAATTTGATATGAACATACACATATTTCCAACCCCCTGAAATAACCACACATACTTAAAACCCATGCTCTCTAACAAGTATTTTACTGCTGATGCCCAGTTTTTCTTATTAGGCCTCATCTCAATGTCACAAAGCATCATATTGTAAATAGCTTTATATATTTATTGCTTTCGCAATTTAAAACTTTTAACCAGTACTTAATTACAGCTATAATTCTATGCTGTTTTAAAGGTGTCCTGCCTAGTTCACCATATACAAAATCATTTTGAGTGGATTTTTTAATCCCAAGTATACTTTTACAATAACTAAGATGTACTCTTTCTATTACGTTTGCATTTAAGAACCCTCAAATTTTGCATCCGTAATGTAAAATTGGTTTTATTAGTGTATCAAATAGATCAAACACATGCTTAACAGATAATTCCGTAAAATTTTGTAAATATTTATTTAGTTTAAAAATGGCTTTGCCTGCCTGCCCAGCTAACGTATCAAATGTGGTAGAAAATGACCCACCTGTAGTAAAAACAATACCCAAATTAATATGTAAAATGGTTTTACATAACTTGCATTTGTTCAATCATTAATAATAATTATAAAAATATCTGAAAGATAATTGCTTTTTTTATTATTATTTACTGTGTATTATAATGTATCAATAATATACCTAAAATTATCGTAGATTAACGAAGGAACAATGCAAACTCAAAATGGTATTTAAATATAGTCATGCAGTTTTCAAGTCAAAATGATTCTGTGTACTATAGTGAAGTCTCTAACACAAGTAATTGTCTTCAATGTATTTTATTAAACTACAAACTACTATTTTCCTTTCACAATATACAAATTAGAAACCAGAGTAAAATATGTGACTTCGAATAAATCTACTGTCTTAAACAGTGTGAAAGCAGTCTCCTATCTGAAGCTGCGTGTGTTCGAATTTTCGCCCGACCGGTGGGTCACCAAATGAGATTTTGGAGTAAACAGGATAGTTAATCTGGTTCCTGGACCGGGGTTATACAACCTTCGTGACAGGACCTCGGTGTCAATTTCAGCATGTGACTCTTTAAGACAAAAATAGCTGTGACGCATGACTTGACCAGTACAAGTGTCAGACATTTGCGTAACAATTGTACTCTGTGGTATGACTGGTACGGCCACCGTTACATAATTAACCCGGTTAAAATACTTGCACTTCACAGTGACCCCAATGGCCTGTCCTTGCTTACTAGCATAAGGCATGTGAGTGTGTCATACCTGTTGTACAGTCGAACTCAATTACCGCTGACCACTATATTACGCAATCACGAGGGATGTCATATGACTGACTATATTACGACTGGATTAATCAATCAATATGCAAATTAAATTCTTGACCAATCGTCTCTCACCGCTGAGGGTTCGAATCACACTGGGAGATCGAATTGTAAGTGAGGAAGTGTCGATTCTTACGGATGACGGGATGTGTACAGTACTGGGTCTACCAAGGAAACGTGGGAGGTCTACCTCCACCACACAAACAAATGACCGTCATATATAACATTGCATGTGTTGAAAATTACGCAAAACACCATACATACAAACAAACAAACAAACAAACAAATAAAACTTCAAGAGTGTCGTGTGTCCCTTTAACATCCCGTACAGAGAATTTGGAAATCGTTGATATTTTGTTTATAATAAAGATGTATATTTCATTTTAATTATTATGTATAGTTAACATATTATTTATTATATATATTTAACATTAAAATCGTTCATGCAAGAAACAAATTTCCAGATATCATCATTCATTACCAGAAGTTAAGGAATATACCTGCATTTGCTTTCACTGGAAGTAACATATATCTTCTCTTAAATCCTTGTTTACTTTACTGTCGGGCAGCCATTTTACGTTTGATTAAACCTTAATTATTTATTCTTTTAGATGACTTTGCTGTATTAATCATGTAATGTATTTTTAGATGACTTTGCTGTATTAATCGATACGGGACATGACATCATTCGCAACACGTTACAGACACGGCTTGAAAAAGGAGCAACAGACATGAGCAAGGGAAACAAGTTTTGCATAGAGGCAAGTTATCTCCATTAGTATATACACTGGCCAAAAGATCTAACTAGACCCCTAATACTATTATAAATAACTCAACCAATTTTCAAGGTATCGTGATAAAATTGTATACACAGCTTTATCAATCAATTATACACAGACTGTGGAAATTTCATAAAAATCCATTGACTAAAAACTAAAATTTTAACATTTTTAAATCTGACCCACGAAATCAAAAGTCACAGATTTATGAAAAATCAGTCAGTATTTTCGGCCACACTAAATACTGACTGATTTTTCATAAATCTGTGACTTTTGATTTCGTGGGTCAGATTTAAAAATGTTAACATTTTAGTTTTTAGTCAATGGATTTTTATGAAATTTCCACAGTCTGTGTATAATTGATTGATAAAGCTGTGTATACAATTTTATCACGATACATTGAAAATTGGTTGAGTTATTTATAATAGTATTAGGGGTCTAGTTAGATCTTTTGGCCAGTGTACTGCAGAGGTAAACTAGACAGAATAAAACAGAGAGATATACTACACTGAGCAAAATATATTTAGCACATAAAATGCATGTCATTTCCATAGTCGAGAAACAAAGCCGTGTATGTTCGGGCCCAATGATACAGTGACATAGATATGACCAATACTAATGCTACAGAGTCATTTGTACACAAAGTTGGTGATACAAAATAAGCAATTATGATGGGAACATACTTTTAGAGGTTATCGAAACTCGTTCTCATTTCAATGAAAAGGGAGGTCATTTTAAAATGACGAAATTCGAAATGTTTTTGTTTGAAAATTGCAATCGTTTATGAACACATTTCAGCGCGGTTTTTAAACAATGGCAGAATGGACAATTATTGTCAATGCCAAACTTTAAATGTGTTCAAATCAATACGTTTGTATAATGAAATAAGTTTTTGTCAATATATGGGAGGTAATTCTGATACTTCGCTTAGAAAATAATAAAATAACAAACAAAAACTTGAAAATTACATCCTTACCTAGCATTTCTAATATATTCATACAATTATATCAATGTCTATATATTTAATCTATATCCCTAAACTGTCGTGCTAATTATTTTTTGTTCTGAATAGTATTTTAAATGATATATAATTTAATCCAGCCATACTTACCTGTAAACAATAATTATAACCTTCGAACTTCAGGATTAAACTTACGTCTCCCTCTTTGTCGTACAACATCATATTATAACAGCTTTCTACCGAGTACAATTAAATTGTGGAATGCTTTACCTTTAGACGCTAAAAATGCACCATCTGTTGAACAATTTAAGCATAAACTTAAGGCTATTGAACATAGGACTAACAGTCCATATCACTATAATATAGGAAATAGCAATTATAACATCATCCACTGTCAATTAAGAAATAACTCAAGTAATCTAAATAAGCATTTATTTGACCACTTCTTGACAGATTCAGCAGTATGTCCGAAATGTGGCAATCCATGTGAGGACAATACTCATTTCTTTTTCAACTGTCCACTGTATAACCAATTCAGAAATGACTTACTTGATACCCTAGCCAATCTTGTTGATGTCACGCATATCAACATTGACTTGATACTGAATGGCAGTTCCAATCTAGACGATACTACGAACTCAGAAATTGTACTTATCGTCCACAAATACATCAAGTGTACCAGGAGATTTTCGTAGAATTATAGATGCATGTACATGTATGTATGTATATGTATGTGTACATAGGTATGTGCATGAATGTGTACATGTATGTATATACTATTGTATTTTCAGATATGTTTTGTCACAATGCTAGAATGTTTTTTATATTTTGTCATCTTTCTTCCTTTTTATTCTAATTTTTATTTTTTTATTTGTCTGTTTTGTTCTCAGTTATCTTAAATTCCAAAATTAACTATTGGTTACAGAAACTCATACTAAAACCATTATATTTTGTAATAATCGGTACATTTTTATATATATTTCGTATTGGTTTCCAGGATGATTTTCTTTCTATTTATTCTTTTTTTTTTCTCACTTAAATTCTTTCTGACACTACAACGTGTTAATAATAAACAATCACGGTACACATGTTTCAAAGATTCTAAGTTAATTGTCAAACCAATATATGCAAACTGTACTACAATTCCACATTTTATGTTATGTTTGATATGAATGTATTGTTTATATGTACCTTGATACGGGAGAGGTCTTACATAGGCATTGCCTGTTGTCCAATCCCATTCAGTACTTGAATAAAATATTGATTATAAATGATATATATAATTATATACTTTTTTTTCTTTTCTTTTTTATTTCATTTAAAAGGCCCATCAGTACACAATTTACATTACCTTTATCTATTATGGTGATCAAATTTCACATAATGTAAATATATTCTTGAATAAACGATATAGTTCAAAATTGTTATAATTATTTTTTTTAGAAATACAGTGATATAATGCATCCGTGTACATAGAAATCGTTAATTGGGAAAATGGTCTGAAGACAGAATAATAGCGAGGTTGTGTACACTTAAAATTGATTTAAGCTAACCAATGGGCTATATTGTCTATTGATCCTTCCTAGTCGGTAACCCTGTCTTCACCACTATATGCGTTTGTATAGCTAACTTGCTCTGCTTGTGGTACGGTATGGATATACGCTATGAAAGTGCATGCCAGGGAGCTTCGTAAAGCATTCCGAATACGATTTTTTTTTATTTTAAAGCGAATGATAAAACCGTAGCCATGTCGTCGAGTTTTTCATTAGAACAATTTTCATAATAACTAAACCAAGGATAACATCATGAACATGCGACTCAATTTAATGCATGATCACATTCCAAACGAAACTGAATCCCATAATGATTGTGACCATTTGTATTTGGATTGAAAATGGGCTAACCTGGATATAAAAGCAATATGAATATATGTTCAATTCACACAGAAAATAATTTTAAACAACTGCTGTGCCAATCGAGAGAGAAAACACGTTCTAAATGTTTGAATGTTTTATGAAGTTAAAACCATCCATTTGTAGGAAGTCACTGATGAATGCTACATCAGTTTCAACTGTCTGCATAACTCAATTACATTTCATAATCCAGACTTTCTTTATTTACACTGTCCTGTTTTAATTGGATGACAGTAGGGTAAGTGTGAGGTTTGGTGCACCCTAGAACTGGTTTAAACCCCCAGTGGCCTACTTTGCCACTGACCGTTCCAAGGCGGTAGCCCTATTGCCAAACCTTTTGTGTTTGTGATGTCGTTTGCATTTACTATTGCTTTTGCCTTCTTGTTTGTCTGTTTGCGTGTTTGTTTCTGTGTTTTGTGGTTGACTGTCCTCCTTGAATGCTACTTTCCCTGTCCGATCTTTTTATATTTCTTTTCCTGTAGCTTTGTTGTATCGATGTGTGTGTACTTTATAGATATCCTTTGGAGAAGAGGTGAGAAAATGGTACGCCATGCGAGTTGACGGTGATCGTTCACACGATTTTAACCCCACCACCCGAACTGACAAGTCTAAACATCTCAGCATCTTCGTTCATAACTGCAGCACACCCGTCCGCTTTTTCGTATCAAGGGCGGCAATCATTCGCTGTTTTCCGTGTTGGATTTTATCTGGTGGATTATGTTATAATGTAAGTTTGGTTGAACAATAACAAGGGTACATATATGGTATCTGCAACATTCACTTTACAAAAACATGTACACTATTTAGGGCATGTCGTTCGAGATTAAAAGGAATATGCATCTAATTCCATCCTCATAGGCCTGCATTACAGCAATATTGAATACATAGACCTGTTATGCACTACTTGGACAATAAAAACCTCCATTATTGTTAACAACAATCCAAGAAGTGCCAAATTGTGCACAGAATGTATAGTCATCCGTCATATTGTTGGGACGGGCCTTTATTAATGTTGGAAGAACTTGTGGCCCAACCGTTTTGCTTGTATATAGAAAAAAAGCAATAAAATATGTTTAGAGTAAAAAAAAGTTATCCGAGCCATTTTTAGCCGCATATAAACATCTCAAACGGTGTCACAGTACATTTTGCAAGGTGAATGCTACCTATGGGTTTTTCCCAGATTTTTCCCAGATAGACATTCAGTGCAGAGATGTTTTATTTACCCCAAAAGTTAGCCCAGTAAATGTCCTAATTGAAATGAATTATGTGGTCACCAGGGGTGACATCCACACCATTTTAAATGTACATTTACTGCTGCCGATATCTAATGTCCCATTTCAGAAAAAACACTTCCTGTAGTATTTGGATGCATATTCCCTTATCAGAATCTTTCATGGGTATCCGGTGAAGATTGGGAATTTCAATACGAGGTATACTTTTTATCGAAATCGAGGCTCTGCCGAGGTTCCGGTTAAAACAGTTATACCGAGTGTTGGAATTTACCAGTCTGAACCGGATACCCATGATTGATACTTTTTCTTGCATCTGCGCATTGAAGTCGCCAATAACTAACGTGTTGCATGTTTTTTTACACAATGACGTCATGCAACTGTCATTGTTGATATCAACGCACGACTTTTATCTTCCACCATGTGTAAGATCAGGCTTTCCATCACCCATGTAAAACGCAGATAACCTTATCCGGTATGCAAGAAAAACTATTTTATTTTTATAATTATTTTATTATTATGGCTCCCCACACAAAGTGTGGTAGGGGAGCCATATTGATTTTGTGCTTTCTGTCTGTCTGTCTGTCTGTTTCTCTGCGTGTCTGTGTCACAAACGATGTCCGATCAATAACTAGAGAATGGTTGGACCTAGGGTCCTCAAACTTGGAAGGATGGTTGGTCATGACAAGAAGATGACCCCAATTGATTTTGGGGTCACTAGGTCAAATGTCAAGGTTGCGGTGACATTGACTATCAAAACGATGTCCGATCAATAACTAGAGAATGGTTGGACCTAGGGTCCTCAAACTTGGAAGGATGGTTGGTCATGACAAGTAAATGACCCCTATTGATTTTGGAGTCACTAGGTCAAAGGTCAAGGTTGCGGTGACATTGACTATCAAAACGATGTCCGATCAATAACTAGAGAATGGTTAGACCTAGGGTCCTCAAACTTGGAACGATGTTTGGTCATGACAAGTAGATGACCCCTATTGATTTTGGGGTCACTAGGTCAAAGGTCAAGGTTGCGGTGACATTGACTATCAAAACGATGTCCGATCAATAACTAGAGAATGGTTAGACCTAGGGTCCTCAAACTTGGAAGGATGGTTGGTCATGACCAGTAGATGACCCCTATTGATTTTTTTGTTTAATTTTTTTTTTAATTTTTTTTTTTAATTTTTTTTAAAATTTTTTAAATTCTTTTTTTTATTTTTTTTTTATTTTTATTTTTATTTTTTAATTTTTTAATTTTTGCATAAAAAGTTTTAGGGTCGGCCCCTTAAATAAATAGGGTCGGTCGTGTTACCTGAACCACACATATTTTTATGTGGTCTTACTGATACAGATAGTAGATACAGTCACAGGGATATTGAATATCAAAACCATCTCAGATCAATAGAGGACGGTTGGACCCAGAGTCGTCAATTATGCCTGTTCGGGCTAGTGGGAGAGCCATATGTTTTTGTCCCATGGACAATAACAATTTCTAGTTTAGTTATTCATTTGTTGTCAAATGTTAATATTGTTTACAATGAAACACACCTGTTTATAAATAAACACATGCGCATCGATTGAAACTTTCGGGTAAATTTTAATACGTTCTGACTGGCTGAACCATTAGCTAAAGTCGTTGCTATATGTAAATTATGTATGGTTTATAAACCATATTCCTCATAGAGTAGTCATTCTTGTTTTGTTGGGGGGACACAATTGCCCATTTACATGTTACATTATATTTATATTTTGTATTAATAAGAAGTGTATTTATGACTTTTAATGAATTCTAAATGAAAATAATCAACAACAAAAATCAAATAATGTTATTTATGAGTTAATCTTAGGAACTGTTTATGTCTTCCCAGTTCTATTCATTTTTTTTTTTAGATTTACAGAAAATTCAATGTGGATGAAATGAAAGACAAAATGCATGTGTCTGTGACATTTAGACATACATACAAACATTGGTGGAGATAATGATGATAAAGATAAACGCAAGTTCCTTTACCCCAAAATGCGAAGGGCAAAACAAAACAAATGTTTAACAAAGAACAGATTATAAAGAATAAGTTTATACATAAACAACATCAAACACACGAAAGAAAACGAGTCAACACAGCATCAAAAAGAACATTACAAACAAACAAAATGTATAAACCAGGAAACTTTCGCGTGCTAATAATGACCGCGATGTTCACGTGGTGTCGCCATCCGCGAACCTTTATAATCGCGAAATTCTTTCATGTTGATCAAACGCGAACGTGTGAAGGTGAGTGAGACTTAAGTGATCATACATGTTATTATTGATACATCAACTCCCTAGGCGAGTATATACAATAAATCCAATTTATAGTTTCATATTGCTAATTATTTTGTTTGCAAAACATCATTACATCGAAGATAATTATTAAAACTCATTTTTAAATCATAAGTTGTGTTTACGAACAACAGAAAACCCAAATATAAACACCAAAAGGAAACCACAACCAAAATCGGTTCATGTATTAAAGAAACCAAAGGTCGTCTTACACACCGACAAACATATATTTATCAACCCTGGAAAACAACAACATCAAACAAATATGTCTCTCTAAATGTATGCGGATGAAACGCGCTTCAACAGTGTCAGATTGCATATAATATTAGGAAGAAAGCGACTTCTCCACTTGATAAAGACATCGATCAAGAAAGCATCGCGATATGTCACACTCGGATGGAAGCAGTTTACAAATGGACACGCTTCTCCCAGTCGAGTCCCATGTTTAGTCTCCAACGAATACATTAATCCGCCCTACGGACTTTTGCACAGTCGGTGGACAACGACTTGTCCAGTAATGGACACATTGTGAACAATAGGAGTGACCAGTGAGCACATGACCATAAAGCGAACAGTGATCACCTTGAGGACAGAGATTCGCTACACACAACTAACCTAAACAGGATGATGGTGATGGAATTGTTAACTCAGTTTTAAACAATTAGTTACTACCTGTCAAAAAACAAATTTTAGGTATATTAGGGATATTCCATTGAAACATACATGGACCCCAGGAAGACACTTGTGAAATTGAAACCCACCAATAGATTCAACATGGAATTTAAAGGAACACATTTTGGAAAAAAGGGTTTACCCATAGATGTTAATTAAATAGCCTTCCTGGGGTCCCGTGTATCTTTTAATGGTATATCCCTTATAACAATTGAATAAAATAAAAAACAATAAACATTCATTGTCGTCTTTCAATAAATATATTAGAGCAGAACTATTTGCAAATGTTAAAAACAAAAAAGAGATTCAAAACCATCAGCTGTTTGGAAAATAATAAATTCTGTTGACAAAAAAGAGACAAAACTTTTGTAACTTTTTCAAAGCATTAAATAATAACAATGATTTGGTGTACTACGTCTCTAATAATAATAATCTTGAGGATAGTAAATAAACCAAAACTAATCTAAGACTGAAGAATTAAATCAACCAATCACAAAATAGAAGTTTTACCAGCCGTTAAACGGTTAAAAACAATTAAAGTCAAGGTAAAGAATACATGCAAAACGAAATTACAATACCTATCATGTTTCCTATATTTACTTGAAATGGTTTAACCTGATATTTGACAACGGCTTAAAGGGAAACATGGCAATCTTGAAGTGTTTATCAAGCACTGAAATTAGCGTCTCGATTTACTGATCCAGTATCATATTGACTTGACACCTGCATGTATATACATAAATAAAATGTTGAGTTTTCATTGTTCGTGTTATTCTACCATAGGTATTAATATAGTATTGGTGCAATATAATCAATATTTAATAATATGCAAAAACAATTAGCGTTATACTATTCTTATTATTAATATTAATGATTGAGCAAATGCACGTTATGTAGGAAAATTAACAGAACGCCGTGAGTTGTTAAAAAATCAAGATTACCATGTCCCTTTAACCTGATATTTGACAAAGGCTTAATACCAAAAAGTTGGTCAATAGGAGATATGTAATAGATAGAGTCTGGTCTCGGCGAGTTGGCTTATTTAAACACCGAGATGGGCGTAGTCTGGTCTCAGCGAGTTGGCTTATTTAAACACCGAGATGGGCGTCATAGTGACCGTATATTCCCAATATCTGGTAGGTGTAGAACGGTATAGCCACGCCCCTTTAGTTACCCTAAATTAAACGATTTAATGCTCTGCATTCATCAAAGGAAATGTCACCGACCATGCTACAAAATATCGATAAACACACAAAAGGTGATCATAGATTACCAGAAACGTGTCGACGAATAACAAATTTCAGCCGCCTTATAACAATTACTACTACAGTAATAACATATTTCCCGAAGTATATCAAATAATCAACCCGTGTCAAGCACGGTTCCGCCAAGAATTTTCAACTACTGATTATATTTTGTAATTCAAAGTCTCTTCGAAATAGCAAAAGCAACTAAAGAAATTAACTGCACTGTGCATTTATTGACTATTAGCAAGCGTTTGACATGGTCTGGAGACATGGACTTTGGACAGAAATGATTAAACGAATAAATTGAACATATTTCACACTCTGATAGGAAATGTATTCATTCTGCATATGTTTTCTTTCGATGTAAATGGAAAGTGGGCATGAAATGTACATTCCTTCGGTCGCCATATGACCCTTTTGTGGTGGTTCGCCATAAAACCCAATTCAATTCAGCATTTTGACAAATACTGCATACGGCTATAGTTATCTTCAGGTTGTGACTAACTTTCAACGTGGCAGGAATCAAGATGGTTGGTTGATGGAATGGTGTTTTGGGTCAGTTTTTTCAGCACATGTTAGGCTATATATGACGGTCGACTGTTTTCGTGGTGGATGCAGACCACCAAATTTTTCTGGCTAGAACCAGTCCGGTATACCTCCCGCCAACCGCAGGAATCGACACTTTCTCACTTATAAGTCTATATGCCAGTGTGGTTGGAACTTGCAGCGATGAGACTCGAGGAGGTTCCAAACGCAGCGTCTTTTACATCCCTGAAATCAATAAGTAAAACTAATGGATGTGATAAAAAGCCCAAATGGTTGGGCAAGGCAATGTTGGGCTATTAGTGGCCAGTGGGGTGTTCTCCTCCCGCTGGTGTGGGTCCGGGATTTTGTTTGAAAAAATGAACCCTACATAAGTAGTTTGGAGCGATTAAGATTAGTAAGAACGTATTTTGAAGCTATTCTAATTCTCCAGAGTCATTCTTTTTTCATTGATTTATTGAATATTTACTAAATTATACAGCCCTCACCCTAACCCCGCTTCAGCTCCATTTTTTATTGCATTTTTAGCTTTTTCATTTTTCCGACACCCAACTCTGAATTATACGCATGGACGTATAGGAGTATGCTCAGGTACGCCTCTGGCGACCACTCACAACCAACGGTTATGCTAGTGTAGCAGAATTGGCCCATGTCATTTGCACTAAGGTTACACGTCGATTTGATGGGTTTGGGTGATTTGCCCCGGCAAAGTACCGTGTAAACCGTAACAAAAATACAAACCCGGAAATGGATTGATTTTAAACATATCTGTATTATTTTATTAAATGTTATACTCTTAAAATATAACTATTTTCATTTTATAGTCATTTTAAGTTAAATTTGTAAAATATAAAAATATTTTGTAATTAATTACGTAATGTAAATTTGTAAACAAAAATGGCTACAGTACTGTAGTGACAGTCTGTAACTCCGAGAAATTCGAGGAATGTTTAGCTTTTAGTTTAACTTTTGCACAAGCAAAACAAGGTAAAAGATAAACAGATAGATGCACTTAAGTCGGTTTACCGTAATAAAGACACATTAGCTGTGCTGCCAACAGGCTATGGAAAGAGCATTATATTTAAATTACTGCCGTTTGTAAATTATGCAAAAGAAATACCAGACCCAAGAACCTATGATTGTCATTGTGATAGGACAGTATTCTGCAGGACGAAGTCCATTCACTGTGCAATGTGGAAGTCCCATCATGTTTCTTAAATGTAGAAAATTAAAATTAAAGTAAAAAGGTACAATTTGCTATTTACCCCTCACCCACTTTGG
This sequence comes from Cyrtodaria siliqua, assembly GCA_037043455.1. Taxonomy (NCBI): domain Eukaryota; kingdom Metazoa; phylum Mollusca; class Bivalvia; order Adapedonta; family Hiatellidae; genus Cyrtodaria; species Cyrtodaria siliqua. The sequence goes on from JAWPHD010004819.1 coordinate 105,109, forward strand.
CATTTCCCTCAACAGCCAAGTAATTGTAGCATACTTGCCTCAAGTCGTCAAGACCCCGGTTCGATTCTGACTGAAGTCACGTCACAGATGTTTCAATCACGTTAGCTCTGTACATAATACACCCACGGTACTGTGTAAGTTTGGACCGGAGGTAAAGCCTTCGGTCCCATGTACAGGTAGAGATTAGTGCATAAAATTCACGTCTACGAACGGCAAGACTATATAATTTCACATCTTCATAGAAACAGGTTTTACATGTTGAGGCATTAGCAACGCTATTTTTGGATGTTGATCATCAGGGCAGAAGCATACATGTACCAGGTGCAGATCCAGACTTGCATGTAAGTGTGGAGGGAGGGCGTAACTTTTCCAAAACGGGGTTGACTAGTGCGGCATATGCCATTTATAATTTTGATTATAACCATGCATCTGTTTTGTAATTATTTTAAAGGACTGTAACGGCAAAATTTAGAGTTGTTTTTTAGAGGTCAAGCAGACAGGTACCATGAATCTTAAATTCATGCACCCTAAACCTGTTTTTGGAAACTTCCCCATCCAATTCACACATGTGAGACTATCCGGTTATTGTGTTTGACGGTTTTGTGTGTGTGTCAGTTGCATTCATGAGTCGGGCACTGAGATTCTTACATGTATTTCCTATTTTGTTTTATTTACATAATACACTAGTGTAATAAATATGCAAATAAAGGCTAAATCTCTCGGTCTTCCGTTCAAGTCGGTTTGCAATTGTTTGCAATTGGAATTGCCTCGTCCATTTCCAAAACGTTATACATACCACTACCAGATTATGCCAGATCTTTTTTACCGGAATTCTGTTTTCTTTTTTTTTTGGAAAAAGTTTCACAGGAGAAGGCGAGGAGGGGAAAAAACTGAACCTTTATAAGTGTGTATCTTGTAATGGTGTTAGTCACTTTGTAAAACATAAACTGGATCAGACTAAATCTATATAACATGATCTTCTTACTTTATATTGATTGTTAAACATGATATAAATGTGGTTGTTTGAAATGCGGGACAAAACAATTAATAACGGATACTTATTTAAAATATTTCTGTTTATTTAAAATAACATTTTGGATTTTTCTTTTTTGGTTTTTGCAAAATTTAGGGTCGGAGGTATTGACGAGTTTGTTGTTGTATGGAGAAGACTCACGGAGGACTGAAGGACAAGGAAGCGATATTGTGATTGGTCTTCAAGAAAAAAGTGACGTCTATCTGATGTGTATTTAAATGGTTGTCTGTGACTGATATGTGCATTTTTCTATCATCCATTTACAACCAGCATTGTATAATGACACAAACATCATTTAGCTACTGATAGCAGGGAGTAGGTATACAGGGAGGAGACACGGGTTCATAAATGTATACTTACTCCCTGCTGATAGTTATACCATATGGACCTTTCAATGAAGACATATTTCAGCAATGGATTTGTCGTTCTTTAAGACCATGGCACTGAAGTGAAGTTGACATACCGTATGGACTTCACAAGTAAGTGTTCATATTGCACAGTACAGTTATTAAAAGGCGGTACTTACTCGGGTTATGGGAACCGGGTTGAAGGCGGAATGCAGTTCAGGTTTAATTGACACATAGGAAAAAGAAAAAGTATAAAATATTTCTTAATATTATATTAATAATAAGTGCCTTAACTTCACACCAATGCCTGTGATAAGATTGTGAATCATGCAGTAGAAGAAATCCCAAACAATATTGGCAAATATCTCTTTAATTCCAAATTGTTAAAGGTGAAGAGGAAGGTATGCGAGTCAGACATGTCTGGTTTTCAAACTTGAAGTAGTTGCAAATTGAACAATGTAAAATAATAGCATGTTTTTCTTAAATCAAGGGAAATAACTCTGGTATTAATAACCCGATTTAGCTGGTTTTCAAAATTATCAGAGCTTTTATTGAACTCAACAATCAGAACAAGTTTGGTAAAGAACAGATGAAAAATAAAGGCCTCATCATCTTAACAATATATGAAATACATGGTCATTCGTTTAAAACAAAAATGGCACTGTATAAAGACTAGATGGGTGTTCCGTGGATAAATGACCTTGAGAAACTGGCCTGAGTAAGTTTGCGTGAAGAGAACAATTTAGTATTAAAACCATATAATGACCTTCAGTGTGACCTTGACCTTTATATTTTTGTATGGTATTGTCGATGTTGTCATGATGAGTATATATTGGAATGTATATAGTAGAGCGTTGGACCCAGGACCAAAAGTCGTGGGTTCGATTCCCGTCATTGCCATATGCGTCGTGTCCCTGAGCAAGACACTTTATCTGCACTGCTTAGTACTGGTTCTACCGAGGAAGACGTCGAGAGTGATACAAATAAGTTCAAAGAGCTTTCGTTACAATCGATGTAAAATAAATAAGTTTAACATGTTTAAACTAATGCTTTTTGGCGGAGTTATGGCCCTTTAACGGTTTTAATACACAAACACACAAACACAAAGGTAACCGGGTAAAAAAACACAAAAACAAAATTAATATCTTTTCTAAATGAACTTGCAAATATAAAAGTAATTTAAGGACTCTTCTGCGACAAGGACTATCACAACCTGACTTCTATGGTGATGTAATTTATAAACTTCGTAAGATTCTTGGTCATGATCACTTTCATACTATCTTTGTTAAACTTGTTAAAAAGTTTATCAAAAGAGGTTATGACCCTATCATTTTGCAACGTACTGCATGCTTGGTGGTGGACCCTTTTACAGTTCGCCACTATGCTTTCCTCTTTAATTGTACGATGACCGGACAGGCTGTGGACCCTATGATAACGCCTACCTAAAGCCCATTGGGACGGTGGCGTTTGATGTTTGTCCATGATCTTTCTTGTCGTGCCCTTAATGGTTTATTCTCTTACTGTTCTGGCTTCTGCAAAGTCATTGAGTACCTTCATTGTGGCTGTCGTGCCCTTAATGGTTTATTCTCTTGTTGCTCTGGCTTGTGCCAAGTGATTGAGTACCTTCATCCTTCATTGTGGCTTTCTAGGCTATTGCTTTTTTTTGGTATTATATTTACACGAGCATGTTTGTGTTTTACTTATATTGCCTATTGATGCTGCCTTGTTGGTTAGAGATAAGATCATGGCGGGGATTTCTTTATTTACACTGTCCTGTTTTAATGGGATGACAGTAGGGTAAGTGTGAGGTTTGGTGCACCCTAGAACCGGTTTAAACCCCCCAGTGGCCTACTTTATCACTGACCGTTCCAAAGCGGTAGCCCTATTGTCAACCCTTTTGTGTTTGTGATGTCGTTTGCTTTTATTATTACTTTTTCCTTCTTGTTTGTCTGTTTGCATGTTTGTTTCTGTGTTTTGTGGTTGACTGTCCTCCTTGAATGCTACTTTCCCTGTCCGATCCTTTTATATTTCTTTGCAGTAAAAGTGCCGCAACAACTAATGTCCCCCCCCCCCCCCCCCCCCCCCCCCTTTAATTAATCAATAGTATAATCATTTTCGAGTAGATCTGACTTTTAAAATTATACCACATACAATAGGATGGGCATAGCAGCTGGTGGAAAGCATATTTTCAAACCGAGATTGCATTGATTAATTGAAGACTAATATATGCATTCGTATATCTGTAATGTTTCATACTAAATTAATTTAATAAACATTTTTGAGGATATATTACTAAAATATTTATGTTTACGTCTTAACATTATAATTATACTGCTTACAACAGGGTGGGCGTAGTAGTGACTGAATGCAAATTATAACATGTGTGCCTAATGTTGCTTTGGTTGTTCTTAAACTCATACTTTGTCTCATGGTTGTCTAGATTGTATGTTGGCTAGCCATGAGATAATATGTAAGTATGCCATGTGTGCCTAATGTTGCTTTGGTTGTTCATAAACTCATAATTTGTCTCATGGTGGACTGGCTTGTATGTTGGATAGCCATGAGATAATATATAAGTGTGCCAGGTGTGCTAATGCTGCTTTGGTTGTTCTTAAACTCATACTTTGTCTCATGGTGGTTTAGCTTGTATGTTGGATAACTATGAGATAATATGTAAGTGTGCCATGTGTGCCTAATGTTGCTTTGGTTGTTCTTAAACTCATACTTTGTCACATGGCAGTCTAGCTTGTATATTGGATAACCATGGGATAAATATGAGCTTGCTTGTGTTTTTGTGTTGGTTTACATATAACTATAAAATTTCATGAGTTTTAATATTTCCTCATTTTTTATTGTGTTTCTTAATTTTTATAAATGTGCTGCTAGGTTTGATGTTTATATTTTGCTTATGTGGCTGCATGCTCATGCCAAAAGATATCGTGTTTAGTTTTAATTAGTGTCCCATTATGCTTATGTGTATGTATTGCTTACGTGGTTGCATGCTTATTTTTTCAGTCTTGTGTTTTTTTCTTCTTAATACTTAACATATTATTAACATACTTAATAAAAATACGAATGGTGGGAGGTGTACAGTACTGGTTCTACCCAGGAAAAGTGGGTGGTCTGCCTACACAACAAAAATATCGACCGTCATATATAACCTCACTTGTGTTGAAAATGACGTAAAACACCATACAAAAATATATACTTTTTAACCCAATGCTTTTTCTGTTTAAGCATTCTCTACCAGCGGTACATTGACCTCTGCTAACTTCTAAGAAAGTAGTCTGTGATCGCAAGATAATTTGTCACATGACCATAGATAAAATATCAACAACATTCAAAATGGCGAACATAACCTTCAACACAGTGACACCACCAACTATCGGCTGCAGATTGACATGTAAACAATCGAAAGAAGCGCGGCTTATTTTCTACATTTCTATGTATTTTTAGGTTAGTAATTTAAGTTTAGATAGGTTGTTTAAGAGCTATGAGCTTTCGGAAAGTACTGGTAAGAAAAAAAGCTGTACTTTAACCATATGGGAAATATTTTGTGGCGTCTATTTTGATTGTTTTTACGGCGGTGTGATATGCCAAAGTATAAACGTTATTCTACCGCAATATAATTCTGTGCATAACTTACTGTTTGTTAAAACATTTAAGCAGAACAAATGTTGTGTTTGTTAGTTTAGGTATTTCATATAAAGTTGAATTAGAAAACATAAGTGTCACCAGGTCATTTTGCATTTTCATCGTTTGCCAAGATTCTTGGTATTTCTGAGACGTTGACAGAGGTGTATGTGAATGCAGTGAACGACAACTCTGGGCAGAGATTGCTGTTTTAGCTGCTATATTATATATTTTTATGTTTACATATATTCTGTCGGAAAACAACTCATAGAGCTAATGTTATATTTGTTTGTAAAAACAGACTTAAAATAAATATTCTTGTATCTTGTAATAAACCCTTTGTTGTTTTAAAGTAAAATATCGCTTAAGCCGGTGCTAACGGGTGTGAGAGGTCTTTCAAATTATTACTACTTATCTCTCTTGTTTGTGTTTGTTGATTCCAAAGGATCCCCTTTTCAATATGTATTAAATTTACGTTTCCTCGCTTCAACATAAAACATGCACACTTCAAAAACGGGTCCGCTGGATGCTATGCATCGTCACTCCGCTCGGCAGACAGAAGTTCTTACAGTTACACACGAAATGATCGCCATCGCCAGTTCGGCACATTCTGCCCGGAACTTCTTGTCACAGAAGCCGTAAATAATTGGGTTCGCCATGTTATTTATCACAAATGTGCGTAAAAAGAAATTATAAACTGCAACATTCGCTGGAGAGATGTCGTCTAAAAGATCCGTATTTACGGAAATCAAAATTAACACCACAAGGTGTGGTATGAACGATAGCACGAATACTAGTGTTATTATAAAAAGCATCATCGTCACTTGTCTTGTGCAAACAATTGTAGACGTTTCATTACATGTTGGGGTGGATCGTGATTTGACTTTTATTGTCGCAACTGTTTTCTCTAGATCTCCATACAGATCGTCCTCGGGGGGCCACGTTGTCAAGTAACGTTCCAGTATGAGCTGTCGAGGTGGACCTTGGAGTATTTTCGGAACCATTTCCACTACATGTATTCTGACTTTTCTGCTGCAATTTCACGTCGTCCATAAAGTTGCTGTTTCCCTTTTCTATTTTTGTTTCTGTTGATTTACCTGTAATTACAAATGAACTCGTAAAAAACAAATGCGACGTACGGCGAAAGGAACTCACGCACGTCTATAGCTAGTGGTCAAATACCATTATTGCTTTGTGTCTTCTGATTGGTTGAAAAACTATACGGTTTATTAGGGCATATATTCATATTGTATCAGTGTCTGATTGGATTAAATTACCAACATCTTAACAAATCCCCATAAAACATCAAAGTATTATATTTTCATCATAAAATATTATCAATTAAGATATTTTGACTGAAATTTGCATTTTTATATATTGTCAAAAAGCAAAATTATTTTACTGCGATTATAGTGGGTGTGGGGTAGGGGTGCCCGTCTCCAGTGAATTATTAGAGGCTGAAAGCATCACATTACTCCCAATTTGCTGGTCATTTTTGATGGGTCTAAGATAGTTGTTGAAGAAATATATTTTGGGATCATCATTATCTAAAAGAATCATAGATGCATTTTCCAAGGATATGTCGGAGCCTTTCAATAAGCAAAACAGAAAGGATATTGTTTTGTGACAATTTATTTCATTTTGTCAGAAACAGGAAATAACAATGCAATATAATGATATAAACATTCACTTTCAATGTAAACGATAACATACAAACAGCATAAATATAATATAATTGGCCAATAAATACTTTTTATTTAAACAGTTTGAATTACTAGAAGTTGGTCATTTTAATTTTTATATATAGCAGTTTGATTATTAGTATTATTGTTAAGTTGTGATTTAGAACTTTACCACTACACTCAAGTGATATGAAAACGCAACACGGGAATTTCCGCTATATATTGTATATACTGCACACTTAATTGCACATACTATTCCAAAGAAATCCCAAGATGTTTTTTAAGAAAGTTACAGTTAACTAGAGAAAGGACACAACTGTGATGTTGTAGACGTTTTAATCACACTACACTTTGTAACAAGAACTTCAAAAGTGTTGAAGTAGCTCTTTGAAAAATTGAGCTAGTCCAGTACTGTATTTAACGTAAATAGTTTGCAAAATGTTGCATCCTAAGTTTGCTCACATGATTGAGCCAAACGCGTACTCTGTGAATAATGAAACATTGAAGGAATACTATTTGCTGTATTATTTGTTGTTTCAGTATTTTTTCCAAAAGGAAAGGTCTTACGTAGCCATGTACCATTCGATTAAAAGCAGCGTATTGTACATACAATATATAGCGGAAATGCCCGTGTTGCGTTTTCATATCACTTGAGTGTATATCTGTCTCAAACCTTGTTCATTTGTTTGTATTAATACATTACTTACTTCACTATTTTCAGCATCAACATGATTAATTTATAAATGCTAATAATTAATATAAATATCAGCACAACCGGATTAATATTTATATGTGTAATTTGTATACTTGTCATATATTTTTTGACTCATATCACGTTCACTGACAACATACTCTTCTCACTGAATTGAACTGAATTGTATCTACCTGTACTGTATTGGCGACAAACAGTCTAATGTGTCAGTCAAATAAAGAATTAGACTGGTATTGTTGTTATCTCTACCGTCATACATGAATCAAGTATAGTTGAAATTATTGTGTATCATATATTTTTGAAGATGTTTTCTTGAAAGCGTTCACACGTTTTAAACTGAATGGAATTTTTATTGGGGGTAACTGCTCTTTCTCATAACTATCTCTCTTTCTTTATTTCTCTGTTTTTATATTATGTTTTGTTCTATATTTTGTTTACTTTAATTCAGCTTGTTTCCCTCCCAATGTATTTGCCGTTTTACTTTAGTGCACTCAGTCATCTACAATTTCAAAATATTGACTGGGAAAAGTTTAATGAAGGTAGAACATTTTTGTCGCGCCTTTTCGAAGAAAAAAAGAGACATAGGTGTTGCTTTTCCGGCGGCGGCGAAAGCGTCTTCATTCAAGTTTTGCGTTTAGGACATTTTCTCACAAACTGTATGCACTAGACCTTTCAAACTTTGCTTGTAGTTGTATCTTGGGTGGTACATCTCAACGTGACACAGCAAATGTGGCAGTGACCTTGACTCTCCAATCAAAGTGCAGATAACTTAATACTTTCTACGTTCAACTTTTGCGTATAGGTCGCTTTTTCACAAACTGTATGCACTAGACCTTTTAAACTTTGCTTATAGTTGTATCTTGGGTGGTACATCGCAACGTGACACATAAAATGTGGCAGTGACCTTGACCCTACAAGTAAAGGGCAGATAACTTAATACTTTCTACGTTCAACTTTTGCGTTTAGGTCAGTTTTTCACAAACTATATGCACTAGACCTTTCAAACGTTGCTTATAGTTGTATCTTTGGTGGTACATCGCAACATGATACAGCAAATGTGGCAGTGACCTTGACCCTCCAAGCAAAGGGCAGATAACTTAATACTTTCTACGTTCAACTGCTGCGGTTAGGTCACTTTTCACAAACTGTATGCACTAGACCGTTCAAACTTTGCTTATAGTTGTATCTTGGGTGGTACATCGCAACGTGACAAAGCAAATGTGGAAGTGACCTTGACCCTCCAAGCAAAGGGCAGATAACTTAATAATTGTTACCTTCATCTTTTGCGTTTAGGTCACTTTTTCACAAACTGTATGCACTAGCCTTTCAAACTTTGCTTATAGTTAAACAAAGCAAATGTAGATGTGACCTTGACCCTCCAAGCAAAGGGCATATAACTTAATAATATTTTTTACCTTCAACATTAACGTTTAGGTCACTTTCTCACAAACGTTATGCATTAGACCTTTCAAACTTTGCTTATAGTAGCACATCACAACATGTCAAAAAGCAAATGTGGAGGTGACCTTCACCATCCCAGCAAAGGGTAGATAACTTTAATTGTTACATTTATATCACTTTCTCATGAGCTATTCTTATGCACTAGATGCTTTAAAGACAAAACATTCTATTTTGACATAGTTATGTCTTGGGTAGTGCATCTTTTTGGACGCATGGATTTCATCTTTGACCTTGACCTACTTTTTGGAGCTGATGATTATTATTATTTTTTTTAATTTTTTTTTCTTCATAAAATGGCATTTTGTTTTTAATTAAATGCACTTAAAGTCATCTCAGCAAACTGTGAACTCCATTGTTTTTAGTTATTAAAATGTTTAAAAAATTAATTTAAGCATCATTTATCTTTTATTTTTAAGTCCCGACCCCGTTAGGCGAGGCATGGGAATCCGCGGATTTCTTGTGTCATTATACTATTTCTATCTGCATGTAACATATTGGCCATCACATATGTTTGAATAAAATATTCGTCTGCCTCAGTGCTGTTTTTAGTCCACGGCATAGTTGTGAGATATTCCAATATGTTAGTATCATGATAAAACCCGACCGCCATTTTGTTAATTCAGTCCGCGAATTTCGATACGGGACGAAGAATGTCCTAGTCTGCATATTTAGGTAAGCCAATGTCGCAGAAATGAAGAATAATGAATATCTGACCCGACCGCTGAACGAAATAGTAAAATGGTACATAAAATATCCGGGAAAACCAGTATTATGATTCTGGACTTTCCTTAAACATTTACGTCGAGGGCTTGGCGCAAGACTGGTTTAACTCACTTTTTTGCAATTTTTTCAGGAGAAACTGAATATATTCTTGGAAAATTAGATGACAAACATGGAAATAAGAGAATTTTTATTATAAATCCCTCAAGTAAATATATATTAATAGGAAGTAGATAAATAGAAAGTTACACTTATTTTGCGTTCATTTGGTCAGTGCAAAACTTGTGTAACTTGAGATAGATTTGTTTTGCACTGAAATTTATGTTCAAAACCAGTCCCGCTCATGATATTAACAGTTTTGGTTGTTAATGCATTTGTTTAACGCCCCTACCCCTAATGCCCCCTCCCACCACCCCATCTCACCCCCAGCAGAGGGCATTGGGCATACCCTGCGGGGAATTCGACAATATGTAAAAACAGTTTATAATCCCTATCGTTATGAGCAGCATCACGTCCAAATCCCCAGTGTCTACCCGTATACTCAGTATTAAATATCCCCATGTTTGTACCGGGTTTTGTCTAATTCCCTACCCCGGTGCCATCATTGATGGTATGAGCCCTCCTGCCCCTCTGTTAAACATTTTTTTGTTACAAAAACAACCCCGTCTAGTTTGATATCTCACATAATTTTATTCGTTATAAAACATTTTTTCGTGCTGAGCTCAAACTCATATTCAAAATTTGTTCATTTTTAACATATTTTTGAGAACAAATTTGTACCAGAAAAGAAAGTAGAATTTGAATTATTTTGTTACTTGAGCATTAACTTTACTGTACTGCAACAGACAATAAAACCAGGCTCCACGATTTCAAACTGTTTCAAAGTGCTCTAGAGTTAATTCTCATCTACATAATTATAAATTATAGCATTCTTTTCTGTTAGTAACCCACCCATGAGTACACATCTTATGGTATTATATCTTATGCATTATTGTACAAGTTATACCATTTATATGCATTAGGAGGCATGTTACTACCTAATCAGATGTTTGTATTTTTAGTTTCATCCTCAAGTGCTAGGAATATGTAATTATAACAAGAGTGTCCATTGCACACAAAATACACCCGTCGAAGGTTGATCATTTGTAACTGTAATAGCAGACGGATGGACGGACAATGCCGCAACATTATACGAACTCCGTTGTTACCAGAGCGATTGGTCTGGTTTTCGAGACTGACCGAGTTTCATCAAGATTGAAAAACAAATATTCAAGTTATTGATCGGATATCATCAAAATTGTCATTTTTCAATAATTAAAGGGCCATAACTCCGTTGTCACTTAGACGATCTAGCTGATTTCCAAACACGGCCTAGATATTATGCCCATAAACATTATTGCAAGGTTTCATAAAGATTGAACAACTAATACTCAAGTTATCGAGCGGACATCGTTAAAATTGTCAGTTTTCAATAATTAAAGGGCCATAACTCCGTTGTTACCGGGGCAATTTTCAATAATTAAAGGGCAATAACTCCGTTGTTACTGGGGCGATTGGGCTGGTTTCGAACTTGATCGAGATATTATGGACATAAACGTCATTTCCAAGTTTCGTACTATCTCCCTCTTCAGAATGTGAAAATTATAAATTGCTGTTTCATGATCTTGTTAACTTACTCCAATTCATCAGACAATTCTGACTCCGACTCGTGTCTTAATGAATAATAAAATGGATGATGAACCTGTGGGATTACATTCCTTCTAAATAAATGCATTAATGCCTTGTATTTGGCAGATGACAATATTGGGGCTGGTTGGCTGGACTGATGGTATTGTCAAGGTATTGGTGTTTTGTGATCTCACAGCCCTTGTATTTCTGTGATTGTAACATCGCGATTTAATGTTGCAGATGACAAATCACTGTACTATATGTTAACAATACTACAATCATCATCTGATGCCGATATGGTTTTAATCTTCATCCACTTTATTTTAGGACCATCAGTGTCGTAGTCAGATTGGTACAGTTTGTGACAGTGCTTTAAAGTCAAGAAAAGTCGTCAGAATCAAGTTCCTCCACACTGTATGGTTTTCCTCGAGCAGTCCTAACTGTATCTGCCTATTGTGGAGTTGTATATATTGATATTCCTTTACTATTACATTCAACTGCAGCATGCATGGAAAAGTTCTCGTTCTGGGTATGTTCCGATTCAAGAAATTTGTGTAAACAATTTTGAAAACCAAGATTTTTCTTTGCATAACACAGCATGGTTAGAAATTGCCTGTTCATGTTTTCTTCACCACAGTTGTCCGAATAGAGAATAACATGTTTCTTGCCCATATTTGAACTTTCAGAAACCTGTATATACAAGAAGCAAATTCACTTGAACCTATTCCTTATATTGCCTCATGCCAGATGTACGAGTATTTATCTTTTGCGCCCAAGTTTAATGTACATAATTTTCTAAAATAATACAAAACTGAATTATTGCTGTGTGGAGTTAACTTGTTGCAAGTCATAGCATGCAACTGACAAGTTAGGGTCACTCTTTGCTCTGGATTTATCTTTTTCTTTCCTGTTACGTAACATGTTCTTATTTCTTATATGACTTTCGTAATCGGTTTTCATATTAGTTTTCTCTGAATATGAAGCATTACAATATCTTGAACAAAAATGACAATGCTTTTTGTAGGTTTGTGAAAACCAATATTGAAGTGGGTATCGAAGATATATCTGTATGTATGGATAGAAACTGGCAATAAACTGTTTTTATCACAATTCTCGAGGTATAACCTGTACATTTTGGGGACACTAAGCCCTGACTCAAGATAAGCTTTAGTGGTATCCTTTCGACAGCAGTGAGACTCAACTCTTGGAAAGGCCTTTATGCGATTTTTTCACATAAAAAGTGTAGAATGCGAGATCTTATTTGACCTGTTGGTATGTTTACCTCTTTTGTCAGGGGATGCTATACAAGGTGTATTGTTTTCTTTAAGTGAGCTTAAAAGTATGATGCCATTACTATTAATTATAATAAAGCTAATAAGCTAATTGGTAATAAGTTTAATACGTTTGCTAGTCTGGGTACAAAATAAGTATGTCTCAGATTTTGCTCAATAATGTCAACGGAAAACAAGTCCAACTCAAGTTAGACCTGTTTTGCCTCTATGAAATTTGCGGTTCTGAGATAGACTTATTTGTTAATTAATAATAAAATCAATAATAAGTTGAAATGATAATTTTTTCTTACATAATATGTATTTCATCTTTTATATTTCAAAAACGCAAATATGGGATTTTGTGGAAAAGTGAGTTAGATCAGTCTTGCACCAAGCTCTCGACATATACTATAACACTACCTTTTCTTCTCTCATCTTGTAATGAAAGCGTGTGTGCATATCCCCTCAACTCTACAGATTCATTTTATTGCTTACGCATTTTACAAGTTCCGTTTACTTTCAATGTAACAGGAAACGGCAATATTTGCCAATATTGACGTGTTCATACTGACGTGTTGTAAATTCGTTGCACCGGAACTGGAAGTACTATTCTGCATACCCGTTAGGGATAAGTGCCATTCGCAATATCTCGTACACTGCTTCGCAGCATTACTCAAGTCACAATGTTGGTAACGTCATTCTAGCGTAACGCACCTCAGATTCCCGCCAAAATGAATTTGCACTCAAAATCAGGGTTATCTTCAACATTTGCAAGTTCATTTAGCCGATTGCTCTAGTGATAAAACCTTCATATGTATTGAAATTAACAAACATGCAACGCAAATCACACATCAACATGTGTGGCTAACGGCCATATTGTTTATATTGCGACAGCTTAGCAAAAATGCACTATTTTCTGTTCCGTTGCCTTTCGGCTAACAGAATGTTACGATTTTGAACATACCGAAGCGTCGATATACACACGAGACGGATTGGTCGAGCCTTCACGATTGCCATTCGCAATTCAAGTCACAGGAAGTCTCAATGTGAACGCTCGGCCAATCCCGTCATTCTTCGAGATCCCGCCTCACGTGTATCACGACGCTTCGGTATGTTCAAAATTTTGACACTGAGTTAGCCGAAAGGCATCGGCACAGAACATAGTGCATTGTTGCTATGTAAACAATATAGCCGCTAAACACACGTGTTGATGTATAATTTGCGTTGAATGTTTGTTTGCTACAATGCAGATGAAGGTTTTATCACTGCTTTCATGTATATAAACTATTGATGGAGCAATCGGATGAATGACATTGCAAAATTTGGATGATTTACTTTGATTTTGAATGCAAATTTGTTTTGACGAGAATCTAAAGCGCGATGACGTAACCAATATAGAAACCTTCGATTTACATTCGAGTTATGCAATCTCTACCCAGAGTTGTCGTTTTTTGCATACGCATACACCTCTGTCAACGTCTCATCAAATACCAAGAACCTTGGCAAACGATGGAAAACGATGGAAATACAAAATATCTTGATTGCACTAATATTTTTCTGAATTAACTTTATAAGAAATACTTAAATTACAGAAAACAGTTGTTCGGCTTGAATGTTTTAAATGTACAGTAAATTATGCTCAGAATTATATTGCGGTAGAATAAAGGTTTGTACTTTGGCATATCACTCCGCCGTCAGAACATGCAAAATAGCACCAAATCGTTCCCATAGGATTACAGTATAGCATTTTGCTTACTAGCACTAGTATAACATAGCTATTAACAACCTAGCTTAAATCAAATTACTAAATTAAAATATGTATAAAAATGGGAAATAAGTCGTGTTTCTTTCGACTGTTGACAAAATCAGCAGCCGATAGTTGGTGGTGTCACAGTGTTGAAGTTCTGTTCGTCATTTTGATGTTTTAGCTATATTCATATAACAAATTATCATGTGATCGCAGGCTACTTTCTTAGACTTAGTGGAAGAGATTGCGAGTAATGCTGCGAAGCAGTGTACGAGATGTTGCGAATGAGGAAGTCTGACAGGTGATGTAAACATGTTATCAGTGTTGTTTCATTGTGAAACATGCCCACTATGTTACGACAGAATGTTTCTTTCAAATAAATGTTTTTGATGAAAACTAAATGTTAAAACCTATTGTTTTGTTCTAATTATTCTTTTTTTTTATTATTAAAAATGCTTACTTTTATTACGCGGAAGAACTCGTGCATATATCCCAATACAAATCTAATAACCTATAAATACCATCGTGTCATAAAAAAATATCAGATATATAAAAACAACAAAATGTTTTCCACTGCAAAAGGGGAATGTGTTATAACTATTTATTGCACCTCGCACAAAATCCTAGGAATTTCATTGGATTAGAGCGGCTATTGCCTCGCCCCCTATAAATCTTACTGACCCCACATATTTCTGTAGGGTGTCAGTAACAAACCCAATAACTAATATTGTGAGGTAGATCTAATATACTCGTACATTGCACTAATCCCGAACGTGTATGCTGAAGTAGTTCCAAGTACATTACATACCCACTATGACCCTACAATACGTTGGATTGGGCGATTATTGCACCTCGCATAAAATTCTAGGCATCTCATTGGTTGAGTGCGATCACGTGGTGACACCCTATTTGTCTGTAGTGGGTCAGTAGATTTCATAGAGGGTCACTAAAACAATGTGGCTACAATTCCGATTCAAAGTTTAAATCATTTGCAAATAGTTCTTTAAGGCGATAGTAACAAACATAATAAGTAAATTAATAATGCTTTTAAACTGTACCGGTCGTGACGTCAACGTCATGACATCAAATTGCGTGAGCGTCTATGGCAAGTGAAACGTTGCAATATTCAATAATTGCTGTCTATATTGTATATTTCCCCCATTCATATTCTATATATTTTGTTATTTATATTCTATATTTTGTTATTTATATTCTATAACTGGTATATTTATGTTGTATACCTTGTCATTTATATTCTATAATAGTTCATTTATATTCTCTATCATCATTTGTATTCTATACTTTTATATATATGTGTGGTTTCTCTATGTGCGTATTGTATAAATGCTCATTTATATGGTATAATTCCATATTTATGTGCAATAAAGAGTTTACATTCATATTGTATAATTGCATTCTGGGTAGAGTTTGTAACAACGCATTTGATTGGTCAGTACTCCTGAAAACATGGTAGACTCAGGAATTGGCCAGTGTATACACACGCTTTACGTCATTAGAGCTTTTCCAGTTTTATAAATAGAACAAAAACTGTCTTATCTTGTTCAGTCCTAAACAAGATTGGATTGATTTTAATAATATAAAAAGATTGATTAGATCGGCGTTAGGAAATGACATATGTTTTGATAACACCCAGTCCCCTGGAAATCTCGAAAAATAACCCCACCCTTCTCGGAAACACCCCCTGGACTCCCTCCACCACCATCCCCTTCAACATATTTTCCTTCTTTAGGTGGGTACGGATATTTTGTGGAAAAGCCGAATTAGACCAACAACGTTGACACCGGGGTAGGGACTTCAGACAGAACTTGTATAATACGGGCCCGACTATAGGTTACACGTATGTACATGTATGCATTGGAATGAATATGTTAAATACTCACTAACTAACGCTACTAATTTTCATTTTCATAGTGCGTCAAACTTGAATTTTGTCTCCAAGATGGCAGACGACGCGGTCGACGCCATTTTGAAACTTCCGGTCGCATTTTTGACCAGCTTCCTGTCTCACGGTGAAGTCACGCAGACGTGATTAACAGTTGAAAGCCAAAAGTAACTTACCGGCGTTCCATTGTTAACAGAAATAATTAATTTTGAAGAATGCTTACATTTTTATGAAGTACCTAGGAGTTTTCTATATGTTTTTTAGTATTTCTAGGACTCTGAAGCGCTTCAATTTTGAAGCGTCTGTGATCGGTGTAGATCGTATGTTTCGCACGTCGTAATCGGTATAGGTCGTAAGTTTCACACGTCGTAAAGAAAGTTTCCACAGCGCGTTAGCGTTTTATACGACGTGCGACTATTACATGTCACTGGCCTTATTCTCTGCTCTGTAGGTCTAATTACACTAAATCAACAGGATGTGCTCGCCTGGTGCATCGAAAGTAGTTCTGTATTAAAGTGTGCTAATCATTTTTTCTTTAAAAACATTTTTTAGTGCAGTTTCCTGTTATCTTTTGGCTGTAACTGTATTCTGGACATGTTGTTGATATTTGAAAATGCAGCTCATCATGTTTTTGACAGTTTTTGGTATAAATTTGAGAAGTGAAAGTAGACAGGGTATGAAATTGCAAGGGGTAAAAATAGTGTTGACCTATGACCCGGTGTTAGTATACAACTGAAGAAATGTTTCTTAGAAGGTATTAAACCCCCTGTTTCCTTGTTGATGTTTAATAGCAGACATGTTTATTTGCATGATAAAGTAAGTTTCCCAGCATTCTAACGAGGTTTGAGTTTTTAACAGGTTGTCAACATTCTAACTTTACTATGGAAGGGCAATGGAGACTCATTTAGGCTACTATAACCTTTACGGAAAATACGAATTAAGTGACCTTGCTGTGTAATGTTTTCGTTTAATAAGCAAACAAATTAACGCAGCTCTGTTGCATATTTCTTGTTAGCGATTCTAAAATTCACATTCGCAAAACCTCGATATTCAGGACCGAGAAAAAACAAATGTGTACTTATAATAAACTAAAGTGAGACTAATCTCTTGACTGGTTAAAAAGGACAGGTTCAAAACACGGCGAGATTTCCGGGTTCTCCATCGAATTTTAAATGGGTTCGAAGTAGGTGAGGTTTACTGCAATAAAATACATTTTTGAGACGGAATGAGTCGAATTTCGACCCCTTATAACAAAATATGATACCAGCAATTGTGATTAAGAAGAGTTTATTTTAGTCAGAAGAGTTTATTTTAGTATATGATAGAACAAAATATGTGTTTCCAGTAAAGAGATCCTACATAAAATAAGGAAAAGGCTAGACAAATATACATATGTTTACCTTAATCGCAAGTTAAAATTGTAACAATAATGTTTTAATATGAAACAGGCACTGACTAGATAACGGTCAAAGTACTTTGATACAATGAATGATTAATTGTGTATGGAATGGATGGGGACTGGAGTAAGAGTTTGATAATAACAGGTAACAAAGATTAATTAAATATTCTCAATAACTCTAAACAGATAACAAAAAATAAATTTCACTAATAGCAGTTTAAGATATGAAAAAAAACTTGCCTCCCCCTCCTCAACACCAGCAGAGCCTTTTACTAGATACAGGGCTTTTTTTCAAGGAAATTGGGAAAAGGCCTAGGCCTGCTGAATTTGGGAAAATATGCGCGAGACTGTCCAAACTGGGAAAAAAATAGCGTGATTTTTGTTGTTTTGGGAAATGTTTTTTAAGGGGAAACTTCATTAAAATGTATTTTTAGGTAAAATATTGATTATTTTTTATAACTAAGTTATTTTAACATACAAACTATGTAAAGTATGAAGAAAAAAATAAATATATATATACATTTTTTTTTTTTAATGGGAATTTTTTACCCCAAAATTGGGGGAAAATAGGTTTTTGCAATTGGGAAGAGGCCGTATTTCGGCCCCTGTTAAATAGGTTAAAAGAGCCCTGAGGTCTGGAAAGGGGCATTTTGGCCTAGAAGTGGGAAAGATCCACGACTGGGAAATGACATTTTCAGAGTTAATTAAGTTTAAAAAATTGGGAAAACTGCATGATTTTCCAAGTAATTTGGGTGGGGAAGTGGCCTTATACGGACCGCTGCGAAAAAGGGCTAAACGGCCTCGACTACCTACCTACCACTACCTATGAGTCTCATTCATTAAACATTGAAAAAACAAACTATGTATTTTGATGGGTATTTATGCCAACAAACAGAACCTTGATATATTTCAATTTTATGTATACACTTACATTCCGTTGGACATGCTAGAATAAATAATAAACATGTTGCTAGATTCTTTGAGATTATCTACAGTGGTTCGGTCAGAGAAGGCTCGGATTACAAATAAACATGTGTTCACCGTGACCGGACCATCTCTTTTAAAACGCTTTTATGAGAATAAAACAAATCTATTTTTTCCGAAAACTGTTCAGTTTGTTAGCCCCCCGAAAATTGAAATACACCGACTCACACAAAACTGCACCAGAAATGCTTGCGCATATTTTCTGTGTAAAGGAAAAGATCAAATAAAGTCTGCACTCAAATCTATCCGTATCTTATTGTTCTCAAGTTTAAAGTCTTATTACAGATACAAAATAAAACAAAAAGCTGACTTTCCTACCCATTACTTATTGTTGCAGTAAACAAGGGTATTATTTTATTAGGCCTTACAAATATATTTATTTACATATTTGTGCAAAGATCTATCTATAAGTATTTCCTGACTTTAAGATTAAGATCTGATCAAATTTATAGTTAGTTCTGACCCTTAAAATAGAGATGGGTAAAAAGTGTACATGCTATCAAATTGCTTTGCCCGTTACATAGGTAGTGCCTATTTCATATTACCAACATTGGGGATTACTCTGAACATGTTTCTTCTAGGGTGGGGATAGAACAATAAATCGAATTTCCTTGGGTGAGCCCATTGCTGCCCTACCCCACAGGGGGGAATAATTGATAAGTGCATAATTGTTTTGCGTGTATCCCCTTAGTAATTACTGATATCCAACTACTTTTTCCTGATAGGAAATTGGTAAAAGTGCATTAAAATCAAAGAAGGTATTGGCGGTGGGGCGGGGGAGGGTGGGTGGGGTTAAAGGGGGTTGGGGTGGCGATGGAGGGTTTTGTTGTGAAATATTCCAAAAGTGGACTGTTTGTAATAAGGTTCAGAATAACGTTTCGCAAACAAAATCTTGAAATCCGTCCAAACAACGATTTTGAGTTCTCTTTATTCCACAAAAATGTCTTCCAAAACTCTTTAGAATGCATCCTTTTATCAGGGATTTCTAGACGATATAGTGTATTAGTCTAATTAAAGCAGGGTCCCAATGATCAGTACATGAAAAATGCTTATTAATAAATGCAGACAATTCTCAAGTCTTTGCGTCTGTGTGATCAAGATATATTCAGGACGTTTCGGCACCAAACCATTTCGACACCTAGACGAATCGGCACCTAGACGTTTCGGCAACAAACCATTTCGGCATCTATTTTAATTTTTACCCTAGACGTTTCGCCACCCATTTATATTTGAGTATTATAATGAAGTAAAGAAATTAAATATTTTCTATAAGATCACTTGTAATTCATTTAAAATGCAAAGTTGAATGCCTTAACGGCAACTCCGAAGCGGTTTGAGCCTGAATACAACTAAAACATAAACATAAATAGGACCCATATGATAATCACTTGTACAATTTAAGTAAATATGACTTTTATATTATATTGTATCATGGTCATTGAAATTCCCTTTGTAATAGCTCAGGTGTAAATCGTTTAATTGAAAATAATTGAATATGTTCCCTTTAACATGTATAATAATGTATACCTAAGACCAAATAAAAACTTATCCGTATTCAAACTTATCTGTATTCATACAGTATCTTTTAATTCTTCACTTTACCTTCCTGTCATCTCCATATCGACGACTACAGGTATGTGACTTGAACAAAGCCTCCATAAACTAACCCATTATTAAAAATCGTCTACATATAACGCATGCGTTATACTTTTCTTGTTATATATAAAAGAAAACAATCTAGGAGTCCTTGTCCAAATACCTCCTAGAAACATCGCATCTGTGGACCTCAATTGATTGTAGCCCCTACAACTTAAAATCGGCCAGCTATTCCCTGCTCAGTGGTGCATTTTGGGAGATTTCCCCAAAATTGTACGTACCTATTCTGACACTGAAATGTTGATGAATTAGTCTGAATATTTGTTAATGAAACTAAATAAGAAACGACGTTCCCTTATACCTACTTCACACCTAGTTGTATTGTATTTATGGAATATCTCTCTTGGGTACTGAACTACTTGCCACTACGCCAGGTTTTATGTTTATACGCAGGTGAGAGGGTGCGGCGGGGCATAACCCGAGGATTATACAGAAGCGAATTTCTGTTAGGCGGGGATGGCCTATTCCAAATAATATGTTAAGCCCAGAATACATCCGTATTTTAAAGCGAAAACAACAGCTACACAAACAAAACACAATAAAAAAGCGTTTCTTCAGACCCTGCCACGGTGCCACCGGGGAAAAAATTACAAAAGATCACCGTAGATTCCCTATTTCATACCTCTTCCCCATAAAACAATTTGCAAATAACTCCACCTCCCCATAACGGATTAAAACAATATATATAAAAAAAAATTGTTCACCTCAAGAAAATTTACAGACTACCCTAAAGATTTAAAAAAAATTGTTCACCTCAAGAAAATTTATAGACTACCCTAAAGATTTAAAAATAAATACATCCCCTGAAAATACTAGGCTTACCATCTCCTAATAAAAATATAGGGAAAAAAACCTGGAAAAAATCGAGCCACCATACCCCGTGTTTTTTTCATTACCCCACCCCACCCCACCCCACCCACTTTCTCGTGAAATGTATGTAGTTCCTGTAGTCTCCCCCCCCCCCCACCCCCGCATCCTTCCCCCGAATAAACAACAACACATTCCTTACCTCATTCTAACAAAACCACCAAAATGCCACTCTTTTGGGGAAAGAACCCGGAAGCCCACCCCTACCCGGATGCCCCCACCCCCACCAGAGCCCCGTTCCGTCCTTAGGAGGACTCCGGGTACAGAACTTGGTATGGTACGTACCATCATGGGGACTACCCTTGGGAATAAGACACGTCCTCAGTGATTGTGTATTTTGCATTTCCTCAGTAATTGTTGTATATGCATGTATTATATACTTTACATTGAACTAGTGGATTAATTCCTATATTAAACTCCAAGCCAACAAATATCCCCAATTTGTTCACTCCAAATCAACGCATAGTTATGTTTGTCACGCGCGTGCATAATGTAATAAATATTGAGGAAAACTTTCCATATCTTTTTTATAGAACTTAGATCAGACGCTTGGCCTTGATCGCAGTTGGCATGCGCTTTACGTTAGCGAACTTTTCCGCCGATGAAAATCGGCCTTGTTTGAGTGAAACGGGACATCCGTAGAGAAGCAGTCTATATTTTCACTATCATCCAATCAAAATCCTTGTAACGAACTCTACCCACAAGGCAATTATACAATATGAATGCAAACTCCTTTTTTGCACATAAATATGAAATTATACAGTATGAATGAGCATTTATATACATATAGAGAAACTACACATATATAAAATATTATATAATACAAATGATATAGACTATAAATAGACAATTATAGAATATAAATGACAAATATACAATATATATAGGTCTGGTATAGAATATAAATGATGATATGGAATTTAAATGAACAATAATTTATTATAAATTATAAATGACAAAGTATACATAAATATGCCAGTTATAGAATATAAATAACAAAATATAGACTATGAATGAAGAATTATAGAATATAAATAACAACATATAGAATATGAATAGGTCAATATACAATATAAATGAGCAATTATCGAATATTGCAACGTTTCACTTGCCATAAACGTCTCAGTGACGTTGACGCGCCATTAAAATCGGTTAAATATTGGTGTTTACTTTAAAAAATGTGCTCGATGTAATAAATCAGTAATTGGGTTTGTTACTGACCCCTACAGAAATATATTGGGTACCTTAGGGGGACTCGGCTATTGCCTCAGTCGCCCACCCAATAACTAATATTATTGTATACGCATTTACAAGCTCCGTTTACTTTCAATGTAACAGGAAACGTCAATATTCGCCATAAAGTCATATTGGGTGTGTAATGTATACTTGTTCGTGATTGGTGCACTTTTCTGTTCATATCAAAGAAAGTATGTCACATGATGTAAACAATGTTGATTTCATTTTGAAAATTCCCATTATGTTATGACAATATATGTTTGTTTCAAATACATGTTTTTCGTGAACATTAAATGTTACAACCTATTTTATTCTCTTTAATTTAAAAATGCATTTGCAATTAAAAGGTTATTAGATTTGTATTGGGATATATGCATTTGTTCTCCAGCGTATAGGTATTGCGCTCCTAATGTCGCGCAATATTGTTACCCTGAAGAACTCGTGCATATATCCAAATACAAATATAATAACCTATAAGTATTGCATACGCATTTACAAGCTCCGTTTACTTGCAATGTAACATTCGCTCATATTGACGTGTAGTAGAGTCATATTGGGTGTGTGATGTATACTCGTTCGTGATTGGTGCACTTTTCTGTTCATGTCAAAGAAAGTAGGTCACGTGGTGTAAACTATGTTGAATTCCCACGATCTAACGACAATATGTTTGTTTCCTAAAAATATCATTGATGAAAATTAAATGTTAAAACCTATTGTTTTGTTCTAATTATTCGTTGTTATATTAAAAATACGTATGCAATAAAAAGGTTATTATATTTGTATGGGATTATGCACTCGTTCTTCAGCGTATACATATTGGGCTCCTAAAGTCGCGCAATATGGTTACGCTGAAGAACGAGTGCATATATATCCCAATACAAATAATAACCTATAACATATTGACGTTTTCAGTTCGGCGGAGTTTGTAAATGCGTATGCAATAATTAATAAACTTTATGTAAACGACGTTAATTCGGATACTCCTACATTAAGGAGAGATCCTATATGAAAGCATGTATTAGTGTTCCAGTAATGAAGTATTATTGAACAAGCATGCTCACATATACTCCTCAAAATAACTTAAGAACCATGTCTAAATTGTGGTCATTTTTTAAAGTGCTTTATTTGAACAGTTTATTGTCATTTTTGCAATTTGTAAGTTTAGTTGTACTATTTTACAATTGGCTCATTACACACATGTATTATCTATTTATTGGAATATGAAATCGATAATATTAAAGATTAGTAATGATTAGTTTAAACTTATTTATTTATTTTACATCGATTGTAACGAAAGCTCTGTGAACTTATTTGAATCACTCTCGATGTCTTCCTGGGTAGAACCAATACTAAGCAAATGCAGATAAAGTGTCTTGCATAGGGACACAACGCATATGGCAATGTCGGGGATCGAACCCACGACTTTTCGATCATGGGTCCAACGCTCTACCACTAGACCACATCGCTCCACAAATAATGATTACTGTTCTATTGTGTGGTCCTTCAGTTATTTTGAGGAGCATATTTAAGGCTATCTAGTACCACGGAATGAGGCATTTGTGTATTATTTCTTTCAAACATCGTTAAATTGGATACCCGTCCATTAATTAAATACAATAGCGTATTTGCAGTATTATTGCATACGTATTTACAAAGTCTGCTTACTTTCAATGTAACTGGAAAAGTCAATATTCGCCCATATCCGACGAGTTGTCAAGTCATACGATCTGTGGTGCCATGCTCTAGTATCGGGAAGATTACTGGCAGTAGTATGCTATTTGTTCCAAACATTTCCAGTTCAAATGAATCATATCTCTGCAATGACGATACTAAATAAATTAGTAAAGTATTTTATATCCTGCAGCAGAATCGACATTGTATGACATTGCATATTGCAAACAATGCCTATTTGTTTAAGGGAAATTTTCATTAACCATGTTGACAGGGCTCTTACAACAAAGTAATAAAGCTATTGTCTACATGTGAGGCTTGCTGTGTAAATCATAGCTCTTGTGGTTTTATATTCTGCACGCGCAGGATAATGTGCACTTTCATTTAGACAACCGCGGTTATTGACTGAAAACCCCATTTACGGATTATTGTGCAAACGGCGTACCATGAACTTAGGTTTCTGCTCAGAAACGGTTTCTGCTCAGAAACTGGTGTTTACGACGAATAAATCTGATAAACGTGGTTTCTTGGTCAGAAACTCCAGTTTACGGGATTATTGTGTGCAAACGGCGTGACATAGTTATATTTATTACCTGATCTCCTATATAAATGCTATATCGTCGTTTCTTCCTAATTCACTAAGGAAAATACTGTTCCCGGTGAAAACGAACTGAACTATTACCGGGCTTTAGTTTCGACTGTTTCCCTCACCTGCTGGAATTTCGTTTGCGTGACGTCATGTCGCTTTTTTCACCATAGGTTCCCATTATAAAACAAATTTTCATTTTCACTGTTTCGTACAGTAACATTAATCAGGTAATAAAACAGTTATCACATGTGTGTTTGGGGAACAGTCAAAACTGTTTCCATCCCCTCCACCTCGGGAAAAGACAGGCCTCGGGAAACAGTTCACACTGCCATCCCCTCCACCTCGGGAAAACAGTTTTGACTGTTCCCCAAACACACATGTGATAACTGTATACTATATTACATTGCACCATTGATTTTCCTTCTTTGTATTATATAGGACGAATGAATGTAGAGACAAAAACTGCGCATTTATCTTTCGTAGACAATTTTAAAACACATATCAATCAAACGATCGAGCGTCCGCCAATATTAAAATGCAACAAAAACAGGCGGTCATGAATCATGTAAGAAAACAAATAGTATGATGAATGACGTCACGCTTTATTTTGGCACGTCACAGATAGATTTACCCCATTTTTACTTTCGCTTTACTGTCTATGTCAATTATAATTAAATATCTCATACATCATTTGGATGAATTATAGGTAATATTCTAATACACCCGCACTATATAGCCTAGTTTAAAATATCTCGTTATATTGAACGATATATCACTGTAATGTTTGCAACGTTAGGAGAATAAGCACTGCGCATTGCGCATTACGCATTTTAGTGTTTGCCCTACTTTTTCCTCCAATCAGACGGTTAGGAATTTTAAAAAAACGGCGAACTTATTCATGTAAATTTCTAACGATCACCAATTTTAACCATTTAATCATTAAGTAATCGCTTACTAAATGGCACGCGCTTGTCTGGACACAAGGAGGTGGATTTAGTAGAAGCGCGAACGTGTTAAGAGGCGTGGTTTCGTAGAAGCGCGGGGAAAAAGTAGGGCAAACACTAAGTCAGTCAGAGGCTAAGAAGTGAAATTTTAACAATTAAGAAACCCCGGTTAGTCGCTGCGCTCCTTCCCTTTGGGTTTCTTAATTGTTAAAATTTCACTTCATAGCCTCTAACTAATACGTAACGTATGCAACGTTAGGAGAGTAAGCAAAGCAATGCGAAAGATTTCAGATGTGTGGGTTATTTTCACATTTTATGGGTATTAGAATAGAAATAGAACATCGTTTACTGTGAATTATCGTTTAATATATCACGGTTTGTCGTTCAATTGTAAACAATAACTTCACTCGCCCTTCGGGCTCGTGAAATTATTGTTTACAATTGAACTTCAAACCGTGATATATTAAACGATAATTCACAGTAAACGATGTTCTATTTCTTAAATAACAAAATAATAAAAGTGCATTTTGTATCACTAGTAAGGCAGAGAAACGTTTTTTATTAGGCACTATTTGACTATACACCACGGAAGCACAAACGCAGTGGTGTAATTATGCCTATATGTATGCGACACTCAATTCACACCTTCCGGCGAGGTTGCTAGACATCACGCAATATCTGCATAAACAACCACCGTATTGCAATTGACTAAACCTTTAATACTACACGTCCATGCCAAAAAAAACAACACCAAAGAGAAAATTATCACGCCGATCTAGTCATATTTTTGTAACAACTGTATATTTTCCAACATGTTTCAATGTTTTGCTTTCGAAATATCTCGCTCTAGCCTGAAATCTCTTTCTGTATTTGAAAACTGAGTTCCGACCAACTCATGAATACAATTGTTACAAAAAAACAAAAACAACAAACAAAAACATACTTATTTTTCGTCATGTTTCGCGCCGCCATTTTCAATCCGTAGGCTGAACAGCAGACGTCAGTTTTAATCAAAAAGTGAAAGACCAGTCAATTTCGTACGTTTATTTTTTTCTAATTTTTGTTTTCGGTCTTTATTTTGAATTTTAAGCGTAAGTGAAACGTTTAATTACCGAAATATAACATTATATAAATACTTACTGTAAACAAAAGAGTATTTATCGAAATAAAATACAATTTGATCGCATGGGGGTCACGTGACCAAAATAGCATCACGTGGTCACAAACGCATAAAGTGATGTAGACTGGTTCCCGGTCGTCCTTAACACTTCACGTTTTACTGTTCGTCGCCAAAGACATTCTTGAATAGTTACGATTGGCCACCAGTCTAAAAGTGATGACGTCAAACTTCGGGTGATACTATTCCCCGGTAGATTCCCGGTTATTTTGCGGTTGAATAGTGATGGCAAATGTGATTCATGAGTGTGTGGTTTAATGATTTATTTTTGTATTTTTGTATTCATTTTCGGAAGAAAGGAATAGTGTTATTAAGTCCTGAATATTGGTTTCAAGTTGAAGCACTTGATGTCTACTAATATATAAAATAAGGTAAAGATTGAAGGCCACAAAGTTGCCCGACACGCTAGAGGTGTCCGGAGGCATTCCAGTAACATCAAATAGTGTTGGCTTGAATCGTGGTAATAACATGAACTAGGACCATATACCCTATATTCTTTGCTACTTTGACTAATTGTGGTCAGTTTTGAAGACATGTCTTTTTTTCTACATTTCCTTTCCCTCCTGACAAGCTTTCAGGGCATTGCTCGTAATGTTGTAGTAATTTCTGACTAGGCTTCCACTGAAAGTATTCTAGGTAAGAGGTTTTAAACATGTTCCGCTTGCTTGCTGTCCTTAATTCTTCTCTGAACACTGTTGTGCTTCCCTTTCATTACATATGCATTGTCAGATGAATATGTAATGCACTGCTCCTATGATATATCCTTAACCTTATCCTGCATAACTCTGTGTAATTGCACCATTATTATGTGTGTAGTTTGTGTTCGTCTCAAGTGGTGATACTTTTGGGAAGTTTTAGATTTTGAAAACATTTTGCAGAAATGGGGACCAGCATGATTACTAATTGTGATTGGCATTGAGTTATGTTCTACCACAAATTAATAGCATTACATATTTGGATGTGGGTGACAAGGAAGTCGCAAAACTTTCATTTATTATTGACAATAAATATATTTAAATTAATTAATATGATTACATATTTGGAGGTGGAACATTGGCTAACCTTTACTTTACCTAGTGAATTGAAGGACTTTAGGTACTAACTTAAATTCATTTTATGGTGGGGTGATATAATGATTGGTTATTATATCACTATTATATAACATATTTGGAGTTGGGTGACATTGCAAAGAAAAACAACGACAAAAAATTCATGTAGATCTATATGTTAGTATCTGATATAAGCAATACATGCCCCTATGTGACCTTGACCTTCTGACCAAATGATCCGACTAGCAATCCCAACCTTTCATTCTACCTTGTGGTAAGGTTTTGTTGAAGTTCCTCCAGGGGATGTAAAGTTCTTGTGTGGAAAATACTTTTCTATTTATAATAAGAGCAACCTTCACCTTGGATTAAGCAAGACAAAAAGCAAACATTGTGGTGAACTTTCTTTAAGATCTCTCAAGAGAAACTAAAGTTACTGAGCAGAAAAAAAACACAGACGGACTTGACCGATTGAGTACAATCCTACAGTCCCCTGTGGTCACTTACTTGTAGCGTACTTATAAAACTAAATGCTGGGGAATCCATGAAAGGATGGAATTGAATTGAATTGGATGTTATAGTCACATCAACAGCTAAGGTCATACGGCAACTTTCCAGCTTCCATTGGTAGAGGAAGACCCCAGGTGCCCTTCTGGGCAAATTTCATTTATTTATTATTGACAATGCATTCAACAAATACAATGTGCCTTGTGATTATGAATGCTTTTTTCATTGGCTAAGTCTAAAGCATCACTGGAAAACTAAATATGTTCAGATAATATACGAGAAATATAAATTAGCTCTTATAATGCTGATAACTGGATTGACATGGACATGATTTACCACAGTCCTGACATGACCAAACTTCAATACGAGAGGGAAATGATAAATGGTCATGGGCGGCCCGCAGCTTGTGAGATTGAAACTGCGTCTTCCATTTTAGGCTACAACATCAATGTACATATGATTTTTACGCTTTAAAATGGTTCAGTGCAATATCACACGTATTTTTTTTCAACCAATGAAGCAGAATTGTCATGTACAACCACTGACTTGCTTTTGAACAATGAACATTTGACGCTGACAGTAGTAAAAGTAAAAAGCGAAAATTACCCACCGAAAAGAAATATAAAAAGATCGGACAGGGAAAGTAGCATTCAAGGAGGGCAGTAAACCACAAAACACAGAAACAAACAAGCAAACAGACAAACAAGAAGGCAAAAGCAATAATAAATGCAAACGACATCACAAACACATAAGGGTTGACAATAGGGCTACCGCCTTGGAACGGTCAGTGGCAAAGTAGGCCACTGGGGGTATAAACCGGTTCTAGGGTGCACCAAACCTCACACTTACCCTACTGTCATCCCATTAAAACAGGACAGTGTAAATAAAGAAATCCCCGCCATGATCTAATCTCTAACCAACAAGGCAGCATCAATAGGCAATATAAGTAAAACACAAATATGCTCGTTTAAATATAATACAAAAAAACAATAGCCTAGAAAGCCACAATGAAGGTACTCAATGACTTTGCAGAAGCAAGAACAGTAAGAGAATAAACCATTAAGGGCACGGCAAGAACACACATGGCAAAAAGAGCAAACATAATTCAGAAAATTATATACTGAACCAAATAAGGACTTCAACGCTAATATAACCAATGACATCCAATCTTTATGTAGAAAACTAGGAATCAATTATGAAAAACGAAACATAGTCAGAATCAAAGAAAACGGAATTGAGAAATAAACGAAACATAAGGTATATTACCAAAAACATCAAATATATGTAAATGACATACCAGAATCTGCACCATTACAGAAAGAGGAAAAAGTCCACCATGCTATGGATGCTATACGTAAAATGAGGTGAGAGCTTATATATTCGCTTCTGCCCTACAGGGAATTTGCAAAAAATCTAAAATATACTCCTATGTCATAAATACCGCTATTTCTTTTTGTTGATGGCTATTACTTTCAAGGAACATGAATTTTTATTTTAAATATTTATCCGCTTAACTTCACAATTTAGTAAAAGCTTAGGTGTAGCTTAGGTGTACTGTTAATTTAATTCTCAGAATTCATACTTTATGATTGCCAACATGTTGATTTTGAAAGATACATATATTGAATCAATTTGCATAAACATACACGAAATGCAGGGTTTTAAAAGAATCACACTGTAAATAATAAACTTGGTTGAACATTTATAATAAAGACCGAGTTTATCACCTACCATCATTTAGAGGTGTGTCAAATGTCTCGGTCATTGCTTGGTCAGCTGATTTTGATGACGCTTTGTCAAATTAAGAATAGTCAATAAATTTGCTCATATGTTTCGATGTTTTTTAAGTTGACTGTTGACTTATATAATTCATCTATATTTTCAATAGTTTTGGTAAAAAATAGTTTTGGTAAAAAAATATGTAGCTTTATTTCTCAGACCATTTAATAAAACTTCAATCAGCCAATGTCCATCCTACAGAGGTAGCGGGCACGACGCGATGGATGCGCAAGTTATCATTATTATGCATATAGACAGTAGTGACAACTTGGCGGATGACCCCTGGTACGCTAACCATTTCTTGTATAATTCAGAAATATTTCAGGATTTGATATGCTGTCATTGACAAGAAACTCAAGATAGGTAAGTCTTTTAACAATACTAATAACAACAACAATATAGAATAATTATTAAAAGTAAAATATTTGGTTTACAAGTTAAATTGTACATGGGACCCGATATCGCGTAAATATTAATTTTAAGAGCTCTGCTCGGTCTTAGGCAGTGCCTACAATTCGTATTAAAATTCGAAGATTTAAAGGGGTTGATGCACTATTTTAAACAAGATTTATTTAAAAGGAAACACGATTTATTTAAAAGGGCTCTGAAAAAAGCTGAAAGAATTTTCAAAATGCCATGAATAGTAAAGAAGATATGACCTATTGAAAATATGCAAAAAACGCAAATGGAGGCGGCCATCTTCGAACGATGACGTCATCGTGCTTTTGTACCATATATGGCATATTGACAAAATATATTTTAAAGCAAAAAAAATCACTGCAAATTGATTAAAAATAAATATACTATATTTTCTTTGCTTTAATCGAAACACAATACTATTTGTTTTAATTTTTGCTAACATTTAAGGTAGGCGGCTCTGTAATCCTAAACAAATAATGGCCTTACCACATAACTTGCGGTATCGGAGTGAAATAAAGCAGCACTAAAGCAATACGACTCGACCGAGTTGAAACCGCGTTGAACCTCGCCTTTTATCAGTGCGGGTTCGAATCTCACTTGTTAGCTCGACTTGTTAGATCCTCCGTATAATGCCCTCGATTGTATTCATTAACTCTATCGATTTTTATCCCTTTGTATGTGGATATTTATCTGTAGGTTTGTGATCAGTTTGTACTTCCACTGTTTTTGAAAATATGTACTGGTGAAATCTAGTACAACCAAACACTATACCCAGCATTTCTTTCTCTATTTGCGCGTAATTCCTCTGTGTTTCTGTTAATGCTTTTTGAAGCATAAGCCACGGGCTGATCATTTTGTAACAGTACAGCTCCCAATCCTGTTGACGATGCATCGACGGATAATGTTACAGGCTGATTTACTGCAACCCAAGAAAGAACTTGACATATGAACGTCATGTTTTCTTTTCTAGAAGTCAATGCGTGGGAGAAAAAATTGATCAATATGTAACAGGTCTTCGCAATAAAGCATCTACATGTGAATTTGGGGAGCTGTGCGACAGTACGTATAAAGGACAGACTTGTATGCGGAGTAAATGACGAAATGGTGAGAGCTAGGCTACTTAGAGACTCGGACTTGAACCTTGTAAAAGCTGTTGATATTTGTAGGGCGAGCGAAGTAAGCAAAACCCACTTAAAATGCATAAGTGAAGACAAATCGACACATGTTTAAGTGGTAAAAATGAAGAAAACTCAGCAGTTGCCAAAACAAAATAATCCGCAGTGTACATCATGACCCAGATAGATGTCCAGCAAAAGGACAAATTTGCAACAAATGCAATTTTAGAAACCATTTTGCAAAAATGTGTCTCAATGCTACTGCTGGAAACCCTCAGAGGCAACCAAGGGAAATGAAAGGGCCACATGCTTTGAAAACAAAGAAAATTCACGTCATTGATGAATCAGAATCAGAATTTGAAAATGAATCGCATTTCTGTCACTGAAATAAAGTACATCGGTCATGTGCTTAGTGAACAAGGAATGAAACCAGATCGTCCGTGGGCCAAAGTGGGAACGAACATATTTCACTTTGACGGACAATCGTATTGACTAATAGTAGACTACTATTCAGAATTCTTCGAGATATCAAGCTTGTCAGACATGAAAATCAGTTCAGTAATAACGCACTGTAAATCTCAATTTGCAAAACATGGAATTACAGACGAGGTCATCTCGGACAATGGCAGACAATATGATTGTCAAGAATTCAAATCATTTGCAAATGAATACGGATTTATACATAAGACATCCAGTCCTACATTCCCTCAGTCAAACGGCATGGCTGATAAATCGGTACAGAAGGCAAAACGGTTGCTTAAGAAAGCAAAGATGGATGGCCGCGATCCTTACCTTGCGATTTTGGACTACAGGAACACACCGCGTGATGCTAGTCTGGGTTCACCAGCACAGAGACTTTTTGGAAGTAGAACAAAAACACTCTTACCTACCTCGAAACAATTTCTTAAACCAAAAGTGATCACAAAGGTGAAGGAGAAATTACAACAAAAACTGTCAAAGCAAAAACTGCATTACGACAAAAATGCAAAAGCATTACCGCCAATCAAAATCGGAGAGAATGTGAGAGTGAGACTTGATGATAAATGATAATAGAGTCAAATGGACATGTGATCGAAGAAACAGAATTGATGTTAATAAAACAAAGGAGCATTTCAATTACAAAAACGCAATATATGTGCAGGAACCAGAATCTGAATTAAATGACAGAAGTCCAACACATATACATGAACCAGATTATGATGGAATTACGTCTAGTGGGCCATTAGAACCAATCAAAAACAGTGACGAGTCAATGGAAAATCAACCAGTGATTAACTCTGATATTCCTAAAATAACATCCCGTGGACGAGTTATTCGCAAACCTGCATATTTGAGAGACTATGAAACTTACTAAAATATATTACTGGCCTTATTAAATATACATCTCTACAGCTACAATATGATGATGATGATGATGATGATGATGATGATGATGATGAAAACAATATGTATGCTTTCAAATGTGTTAACAACCCTGGAATAAACGTTATCCATGGTAATGAAAATACATGTCGCAATAATTGTCATTATATTGTTAGAAATATTGATAGCCATGATAATACCATTGTACCAGTTAATAATTGTATAAAACATAATGTTGATACCCCTGTCGATGATGATGATGATGATGATGATGATGATTATGATGATGATGAAGATGATGATGATGAAAACAATATGTATGCTTTCAAATGTGTTAACAACCCTGGAATAAACGTTATCCATGGTAATGAAAATACATGTAGCAATAATTGTCATTATATTGTTAGAAATATTGATAGCCATGATAATACCATTGTACCAGTTAATAATTGTATAAAACATAATGTTGATACCTCTGTCAATGATGATGATGATGATAATGTGCTACTGAACCCGTTGAATATTATGAACATGAGATTATTGCAAACATGTTTAACAATATGTTTTAGTAAATATAGTTAGCCACAAATATAGTAATGCACCAGTTCAGAACTGTATAAAATATGACTGTCACTATAGTGTAGTAAATGCAGTAAGTAACGAAAATATTAATACACCAGTCCAAAACTGTACAAAATATAATGCTAGTACTTACGATAATGTTGATCATATAGTTGTTGTTATGGACGATGATGATGATGATGATGATGATGATGATGATGATGATGATGATGATGATGATGATGATAATGATGATGATGATGATGAAATAAATTATGCCAGGTGTGAAAAAAGCAACATTTCCTTAGGGTGTATAAATGTATGTGGTTTGAAGCGAAGAACTATGTATCCTGATTTTATTGAATGTGTCTCGAATTATGATATGTTTTGTGTAACTGAAACTAAACTTGACGAGCACGACGATATCGCCATTCCTAACTATACTTTTGTTTCTAAACCAAGGAAACAAAAGTATAAGAGAAAAAGCGGCGGTATCGGCCTCTTCGTTAAATCTACGTTATATCATACGGTGTTAAAACTGTAATGTCCTAATCTGATTATGTCTTATGGATGAAGCTCTCTAAATCACTTTTTAATGTGGAGGAAGATGTTATTCTGGGTATAGTCTACATACCACCCGAAAACTCGAAGTTCTTCAGCATCAACTCATATGGATATTTAGATTCGGAAATTGAAAACATGTGCAATTCAAATAAATATGTACTTCTCATGGGAAACACCAACGGTCGAACTGGTAAATTAGCCGACTTCGTTGTCGCTGACCCTTTTTTGGCTAATCACTTTGAATTTGACAAAGACACAATTGATTTTTATAATGCCATTTTGAACCTACCTAATAATAACTTGTCGATATACAAGGAATCCGAAGATAACAGAATAAATAACCATGGCTATTTGTTTATTGACACTTGCAGAAATAATAACTTAATTGTCTTAAACGGTCGATTCGGTAAAGATAAGGACATTGGTAAATGCACGTTTCGAAATATTTCGCTAATTGACTATAGCATTTGCTCTCTCGAAAGCCTAGACTTATTAAATGATTTCGAAGTTATCGATCTTGATCCGCTCTTTTCAGACGGTCATGCGCTTCTCTCACTGGTCTTATACACAAACATAAGTACAGCCTTAAATAACGAGAACATAACCCTACCTAATACACGTACACACAAATGGGACGAAGATAATAAACATGCTTTTCTATACAAACTTACGGTGGCATAGAGGTGACATGTGTATGTTTTTATTTATCTCGTGCGCACGAGATACTAAGTCGTGCTCACGAGATACTAAGTCGTGCGCACGAGATAACTAAGTTGTGAGCACGACTTAGTAACTCGTGCGCACGAGATACTAAGTCGTGCTCACGAGATACTAAGTCGTGAGCACGAGATACTAAGTCGTGCTCACGAGATACTAAGTCGTGCTCACGAGATAGTAAGTCGTGCTCACGAGATACTAAGTCGTGAGCACGAGATACTAAGTCGTGAGCACGAGTTACATAGTCGTGCTCACGAGATACTAAGTCGTGAGCACGAGATACTAAGTCGTGAGCACGAGATAATTAAGGTGTATAAATGCCTTTGCGTTAGAGAGTCGTCCCTGATCAGCCTGTGCAGTCCGCACAGGCTAATTTGGTACGACACTTTCCGCTTCCAGTATATATATATATACTTAGAGTAGACCTTCTAGAAACAGAAAATCACCAACAGCCTACACGTTCATTCAGTCTGATATGTATCTACACAGTAGCCAGTAGC
This sequence comes from Cyrtodaria siliqua, assembly GCA_037043455.1. Classification (NCBI taxonomy): domain Eukaryota; kingdom Metazoa; phylum Mollusca; class Bivalvia; order Adapedonta; family Hiatellidae; genus Cyrtodaria; species Cyrtodaria siliqua. Next base: position 140,380 of record JAWPHD010004819.1, read on the forward strand.
TTCTCGGAATGTTTGATACGTGATTAACACACACTGTAGATTCAGATCAAACTGCGTGAATGTTCATGTCATATAACTGAACCGCATCTTGGTAAAAAGGGTATTAGCGCCTCTGCGTAAAGTGTCGTCCCGGATTAGCCTGTGTGGACTGCACAAGCTGATCCAGGACAACACTACGCAGATGCATGAAGACCCCTTTTCGCAAGATGCAGCTCATTTGTATTCCGATTCTTGCATAAGAAATGCCTTCTGGATCAATTATTTCTATGCCTATTAGGCGTATTCGACTGGCGACTTTCTGTTGAGCAACTTACTTTTCAGAGGTCCACCAGCGTTGAGTTTCGTACTCAACGATGTGACGTCATACTACAAGTCGAACAAAAAATATGCTCAACGAAGCTGTCGTGCTCAACAAAAAGTCCCAGTCGAATTCGCCAAATGAAAACCTGAATGAAAACACCAGGTTGTGCATACTGTGGCTTATACAGTTAGGCCAGAGTTTTTTTTATTAATTTGTTTACGGGAACGCTGCTCCTAAATTTTGAAAACCCAAATAAAAATTGCGATTTTTATTTTTTATTTTTCCCCCCTCATTTGCTGTCGATAATGTTTTAAAAATAAAGTTTATCAAAATTTTATCTCATTTTTATCAAAATCTCCCGTAAACCAATTAATAAAAAAACTCTGGACTTAACTAGCAATACATTTGCATAATAATCTGCCATAATATTCTAATGGTGATCCAAGTTTAAGTATTGAGGTTAAAAGAAATGAAACAAAAAGACACATTTACAAAATGTTATGTCTGCAACCTAAGAACCCCCCTCCCTCCCCCCTTGTTTCCAACATGAATGCGAATGTACTATAGCTAGCAATGGTTTAGACAGTGTAAATTTGTATAGAGAAACTAATGAAAATTATTTCATAACAGACGCACACAGATGTTCCAGAAAAAGACTAGTGAATGTATTAATGGCACAAAGCTACAAGAGGGCCATGATGGCCCTGAATCGCTCACCTGAATCCATGTTCTGATTTCATTAAAAGTTACTATTTTAGCTGTAGTGGCCATCTTGTTCAGCAAAGCTGAACAGTTGGAGTAGTTTTTGACCCCAGGGCCATAATTTGAGTAATCTTGGTAGAGGTACTCTAGGATATGCTACAAACCAAATATCTGGGCCTTACAGTTTGGGACAAGAAGATTTTTAAGTTTTCCCTATATAACTCCATGTAAAACATGTGACCCCCGAATCCGGGTCATTTTTTATCCCAGGGCCAACATTTGAACAATCTTTGTAGAGGTCCACTTGGTAATGCTACATACCAAATATCAAAACTCTGGGTCTTATGGTTTGGGACAAGAAGATTTTTTAAGTTTTCCCTATATAACTCCATGTAAAACATGTGACCCCCGGGGCGGGGCCATTTTTGATCCCAGGGCCATAATTTGAACAGTCTTTGTAGAGGTCCACTAGGTGATGCTACATACCAAAAAACAAAACTCTGGGCCTTACGGTTTGGGACAAGAAGATTTTTTAAGTTTTCCCTATATAACTCAATGTAAAACATGTGACCACCGGGGCAGGGCCATTTTTGACCCCAGGACCATAACTTGAACAATCTTTGTAGAGGTCCACTAGGTGATGCTATATACGAAATATCAAAACTCTGGGCCTTATGGTTTGGGACAAGAAGATTTTTTAAGTTTTCCCTATATAACTCCATGTGTGTAAAGTGTATTCTGATTGGCTAATTATCTCGTGCTCACGAGATACTATGTCGTGAGCACGAGATACTAAGTCGAGCTCACGAGTTACTAAGTCGTGCGCACGACTTAGTATCTCGTGCTCACGACTTAGTATCTCGTGCTCACGACTTAGTATCTCGTGAGCACGACTTAGTATCTCGTGAGCACGACTTAGTATCTCGTGAGCACGACTTAGTATCTCGTGCTCACGACTTAGTATCTCGTGAGCACGACTTAGTATCTCGTGCGCACGACTTAGTATCTCGTGAGCACGACTTAGTATCTCGTGAGCACGACTTAGTATCTCGTGCGCACGAGATAAATAAAAACATACACATGTCACCTCTATGCCACCGTACAAACTAGACCGAAGCAAAGTTCAACTTCTTCATAGCACAATTTCCACCCTTAATTCCAATATTGATCAACAATCTGTAGTCAATATTACCGACTCCATAGGGCAACTATTTTACGAAACAGCAATAAATACCTTTGGTTCAAGGAAACCATACAAACCTACGCTTCTTGCAAACAACCCAAGCAATAAACCGTGGTTCGGTCAAAAATGCCGAAACGCGCGGATCAAGTACAATAAAGCTCGTAAAAAATATCAAACACGAAAAAACGAGAACACCAAGAATTCATATAAATCGGCCACCAAAACATACAAAAAATCTTTAAATGCATTTATTAATAAACACAAATATGATAGCCAACAAACACTTAGAAATCTCCATTCAAAACGTCCTAAAGAATATTGGCGATATCTCAATGGGATGAAGCCAAAAACAGTAAGCAAGACGCCGCCATTAAACGACCTGTATGAGTATTTTAAAAATATCAATACATATACTCCAGAAAACGAAGAAGATAATGATCCACTCGAATTTAATGTTGCGGGTGACGATGTCATTTTAAACTCGCCAGACGAGATCTTAAAAAATATATCTAAGCTGAAAAACTCAAAAGCCTCTGGTGATGACCAAATAATAAACGAATATATTAAGGTTACTCAAGAAGTCATGCTACCGATATATACAAAGCTCTTCAATATTATTCTTGATACAGGGTTTCTCCCAACAAGTTGGTTAGAAGGCATCATTAAACCCATTTTCAAAAACAAAGGCGATCCCTAAAGACCTGAAAACTATCGCCCGATCACCATATTATGTTGTTTCGGCAAACTGTTTACATCTGTACTAAACGAACGAATTAACAAGTTCCTAAATGAAAAAGAAATCCTAGCTGAAAATCAAGCAGGGTTTAGAGCCAAATATTCCACAACTGATCATATATTTGTATTACACAAATTGGTGGAGATGTTACGCTCACAAAAGAAAAAGTTGTTCTGCTGCTTTATAGATTTCACACAGGCATTTGACTCCATATGGAGAATAGGCCTATGGCGAAAACTCCTAAATAATGAAATTAAAGTCAAATTCTTCCGTATAATATATAACATGTATCAAAACATTAAATCATGTGTGTCCATAAACAACGACACCTTGAATTTCTTTGTGAGTCAATGCGGAGTCCGTCAAGGTAAAAATGCATCACCGATAATGTTTGCTATCTTTTTAAATAACTTACAGGAGTATTTGCTTAACACAGGCCTACAAGGAATTAGAGTTGAACCCCAAATAAATGTCTTTATAAAGATTATAATACTACTATATGCTGACGATACCATTATCCTAGGTGAGAACCCCGAAAGTTTCCAATTAAGTCTAAATAAATTCCACGAGTATTGTCTATCGTGAAAATTAAAAGTAAATTACAGCAAAACTAAAATAATTGTCTTTGGTGCCAGAAACGCAAACCGTTTCTCATTTAACATAGGACCGGAAAAAATCGAAATAACAAATAAATACAAATACCTAGGAGTAATATTTACTAGCTCGGGCAGCTTTCTAAACACAAGAAAACACTTGGCAGAACAAGCCAAGAAAGCGTCATTTCTACTTTATCGGAGAATCAATAACCTAGACCTACCCTTAGATCTCCAACTTAAGTTATTCAACCAAACAATTCTACCAATATTAACCTACAATTGCGAAGTTTGGGGATATGAAAACCTAGATATAATAGAACGTGTACATACTGATTTTTTAAAAAGAATTACAAACAGTAAAAAAAGCACCCCTTCTTATATGCTATATGCGGAATTAGGCAGACACCCAATCGCAGTCACAATACAAACGAGAATGATAAACTTTTGGAATAAATTGATCCTAGGTAAACAAACAAAACTTAGTTACTTATGTTATGAATCAATGGTTAACACAGCTAATTACGAATACAAGTGGCTAAAATACATTAAAAATATACTTAACAACACAGGAAATTCCGATATTTGGACTAATCGCCATTTATTGCAAAGCAAATATGTCCATCGATCCATTAAAAAAACTTTAGTCGACCAATTTACACAATCATGGAGGGCAGATCTACAACATTCGTCCAAAGGGCGTAATTATAACCTATTCAAAGACGACCTTTCATTTGAACCATATCTAAAGTTACCGAAAAACTACTATATTAATGTATTCAAATTCCGAACAACTAACCATAGATTTCCTGTCGAAACTGGTAGGTTTGCGAATATCCCGTACAACTTAAGGCACTGTACTCTGTGTGACTCTGATATTGGCGACGAATTTCACTATCTCTTAAAGTGCCCTCATTTCGACCCTCTGCGTAAAAAGTACATTCCACGGTATTTTTACCATCACGCTAATGTTATAAAATTTAAGGAGCTTCTAACTCATTCGTCAACCAAAATACAAATCAATCTATGTGTCTTTGTCCGAATTCTATTACAAACTGTTAAACAATAAGTATATAAATATATATATTTACATGCTTCACATTTGCAGCTGCAATGTTACTCCAAGCAACTGGTATCCCCCTAACTTTTCCCACCATATCAAGTGGGGTTTGTGTTATCCTTTTTAATCCAAAATAATTTGTTGTATGCATAATAATTCTCTCATGTTGTAACTCATGTTGCCTGAGATTGTACATAATAAAAGATTGTTCTGTTCTGTTCTTCTATAATTGTTAGTCGAAAACATTTTATATTTCAGACAAAGTGAGGCCATTAAGTGACTCCAGATAAATGCATCAATTACAGTTTAATTATAACCACCCAGATAATAATTGAATCAATTACCAAGTGACATTTTCATTACCAAATCCAGATGTCAAATATATAAAGACTATTAATGATCTTGCCCTAAATGGTTTGCTCTCTTGTTGCTCTGGCTTCTGCCAAGTCATTGAGTATCTTCTTTGTGGCTTTCTAGGCTATTGTTTATTGTATTTATATATACACGAGCATCTTATATTGCCTATTTATGCTGCCTTGTTGGTTAGAGAATAGTAGGGATTTCTTTATTTACACTGTCCCGTTTTATTGGGATGACAGTAAGATAAATGTGGAGTTTGGTGCATCCTAGAACCTGGTTTGAACCCTCAGAGGCCTTTTTTACCACTGACCGTTCCAAGGCGGTAGCCCTATTGTCAACCATTTTGTGTTTGTGATGTCTTATTTGGCCTTTTATTCATCTTTAAATTTGTTCTTTATTTCTATGTGTGTTTGTGGTTAACGGTAACCCTGATGGAGTAGCTTTTTAGTTATACAAGGATTACGAATATTAAAGTCATCAACTCGAATATAAGCTCTAGAAAAACGAATAAGTGGAGACACATAGACTCCATAAGAAGTAGATTGGGGAACATCCACATCTAAATGGGGATATCAAAATTAAAATAATCTCTCTTGTCATATATTTTGCTAATTGTTTCACCATTTCCAATGGAGAGATGTAAATCAAGAAAAGAAGGGTTAGTATCAGAAATACTAGCTTTGTTAGTTGAAGTTCTTTAGGGTATATATTATTAACCATAGTAGAAAAGAAAGGGGTGTCAATGTGTAATATGTCATCCAGTTACCGAGAGTTGTCACTAAAGGCCTCAATAACAACTTCCTGGGTGACTCAACATGAAATCTCTTTCATAGCAATATAAAAACAAATCTGCGACAAGGGGTGCACAGTTCGTACCCATAGAGATACCAACAATTTGTCTATAAACGGTCGTTCCATACCTGACGAAAATATTATCTAATAGGAAGATGAGTGCTTCACACACGTCTTGGTAAATCCACATAGTGTAATTGTTTAAACTGCCGTTAGTTATAAACGCTTTAATTATATTACATGCCAAATATGTAGGTTTTTCCCTAGCGAATGTTTTTTAAATAAGAGCAATAAGCTTGTCTTTGATAAGTTGATGGTAAGGTCGTATATAGTGTAGAGAAGTCATAAGTGCAAATAGATGAAACTTGACGTTTATGCAAATTTTATCAAGAACGTCTCCTGAATTTCTAATAGACCAAAACAAATTAATCCCAGAGTTTTCATAAGTTTTATCACAATATTGTTTAACGCGATCTTTAACGGAAGTAAGAAAAGAAGTTAAAAATTTGGAGATGTTTGTGGTGGTGCAGGCACTAGAATTCGAAATAAAGCGGGCCTTATACTTTAATCGGTAAAACAAGTTTTGGACCAGTGTATATAAAGTCATATAAAAATATAACTAGTGGACAGAATTTAAGTATCTTTTTTTAGTAACCAAGGTCTACCCTACCCGATTAATTTGATACCAAAAGCATTAAATTCCAAACAAGATTTGATTTTAAAAAAATATCGCAAACACACAAAGGGTCTGTAAAAAATGTTGCAAAGTCCATAAAAAGTAACAGTTACGGACACATTCGAGTAACCAATAAAACGATTATTATTTTTTCGCAAACTTTCATTGTAAACGATCATTATTGTTGATTGTTGATCTATTGTGAATTATCGACTGAGATAATAAGGGTTATGGTCGAATGTCATGGTTCAGCGATCATTGTACGAGTTCGAACACTGCCATGGTCCAAAACCTTTTTTTACAGAGTATATTTAATTTAAGAATCCAAAGTCGAACAAGAAATGTAGCTTTCACTGGACACAGTCAACCAAAATAAACAAACAACAGTTACAATGTTAATAAGACTGATTGATTCAACGTGAGCATCGGTGGAACAATATTAGTGACCAATGTTTAAAATGTCATCTAGATACTCAGATGTATCATTAAACGCATCAATAATGTCTCCCAAGACATCAGGTGACAAACTGGGCATATCATCGTGTTCATTTCATTATAAAAGCCAATCTGCGACAATTGGTGCACAGCCAGTACTCTAGGAATACCAGCAACAAGTGGTGCACAGCCAGTACCCCTAGGAATACCAGCAATAAGTGGTGCACAGCCAGTACCCCTAGGAATACCAGCAACAAGTGGTGCACAGCCAGTTCCCCTAGGAATACCAGCAACAAATGGTGCACAGCCAGTACCCCCAGGAATACCAGCAACAAGTGGTACACAGCCAGTTCCCCTAGGAATACCAGCATCAAGTGGTGCACAGCCAGTACCCCTAGGAATACCAGCAACAAGTGGTGCACAGCCAGTACCCTAGGAATACCAGCAACAAGTGGTGCACAGCCAGTACCCCTAGGAATACCAGCAACAAGTGGTGCACAGCCAGTTCCCCTTGGAGTACCAGCAACAAGTGGTGCACAGCCAGTACCCCTAGGAATACCAGCAACAAGTGGTGCACAGCCAGTACCCCTAGGAATACCAGCAACAAGTGGTGCACAGCCAGTTCCCCTAGGATTACCAGCAACAAGTGGTGCACAGCCAGTACCCTAGGAATACCAGCAACAAGTGGTGCACAGCCAAGACCCTAGGAATACCAGCAACAAGTGGTGCACAGCCAGTTCCCCTAGGAATACCAGCAACAAGTGGTGCACAGCCAGTACCCCTAGATATACCAGCAACCTCGAGGTAAACTGTTTTCACCCTATCTAATACAGATGTTATCTAGAAGACGAAACATGTTTGGCATTGTCAATTCAAACCAATAAAGTAATCTTTATTTTTAGTCGATTTTACAGCAAAAGTAACACAAACTCGTATGAGCTAGCTTTTAAATACGATTAACACTATTGGACTGAATTGTTGTTAAACGATTCGTCATGAAATAATTCCGGACAATAACTTCGAATCCATAACACACACTTCATTAATCTTCATGTTATTCGAAAAGAGAGGTGTAAATAAAACATAGGAATCAGGGAACCTAGACCTACTCTTAATATTGATGATATATTTTCTTAGATGGTTATTCAACGTTCTTAGATGATAGACTACGATACACGAGGGCTCCATTCGACGGACGAGGCTAAGGGAAGTGTTTGCCTGATGCTGTACCCACAGAAGTAACACTGTATTGCCAGTGAAGCTCGAACCAGAGTTCAGTCTAACTTGTAGGCTTCATAACCTCTGCTCCCAACTAAATTCCATTTTGTTTATTTCGCCCATTATTTTCTCGTTAGGGGCAAAGCATTTTGTTAGAAACTGGGACCATACGCCGATGGCAATGGAATGGTGTGAAAATACCTCATGGAAAGTTCCATGTTCATCGTCATATGCATACCATCTTCGGGATGGCTTAAATTTCTGTACTATTGACTTTTTAAATATTGAGTTCTGCTCAACACGGGGCTAGAGGGCGTTAAAGGTAGCAAGCACTTTACACTGAACAGTCTCAATCAAACCAAGACTGCAACATTTCTTTTGTATTGATCGTGTTTGGCGATTTCCAAATTTCTGTACTATTGACTTTTTAAATATTGAGTTCTGCTCAACACGGGGCTAGAGGGCGTTAAAGGTAGCAAGCACTTTACACTGAACAGTCTCAATCACACCAAGACTGCAACATTTCTTTTGTATTGATCGTGTTTGGCGATTTCCAAATTTCTGTACTATTGACTTTTTAAATATTGAGTTCTGCTCAACACGGGGCTAGAGGGCGTTAAAGGTAGCAAGCACTTTACACTGAACAGTCTCAATCAAACCAAGACTGCAACATTTCTTTTGTATTGATCGTGTTTGGCGATTTCCAAATTTCTGTACTATTGACTTTTTAAATATTGAGTTCTGCTCAACACGGGGCTAGAGGGCGTTAAAGGTAGCAAGCACTTTACACTGAACAGTCTCAATCAAACCAAGACTGCAACATTTCTTTTGTATTGATCGTGTTTGGCGATTTCCAAATTTCTGTACTATTGACTTTTTAAATATTGAGTTCTGCTCAACACGGGGCTAGAGGGCGTTAAAGGTAGCAAGCACTTTACACTGAACAGTCTCAATCAAACCAAGACTGCAACATTTCTTTTGTATTGATCGTGTTTGGCGATTTCCAAATTTCTGTACTATTGACTTTTTAAATATTGAGTTCTGCTCAACACGGGGCTAGAGGGCGTTAAAGGTAGCAAGCACTTTACACTGAACAGTCTCAATCAAACCAAGACTGCAACATTTCTTTTGTATTGATCGTGTTTGGCGATTTCCAAATTTCTGTACTATTGACTTTTTAAATATTGAGTTCTGCTCAACACGGGGCTAGAGGGCGTTAAAGGTAGCAAGCACTTTACACTGAACAGTCTCAATCAAACCAAGACTGCAACATTTCTTTTGTATTGATCGTGTTTGGCGATTTCCAAATTTCTGTACTATTGACTTTTTAAATATTGAGTTCTGCTCAACACGGGGCTAGAGGGCGTTAAAGGTAGCAAGCACTTTACACTGAACAGTCTCAATCAAACCAAGACTGCAACATTTCTTTTGTATTGATCGTGTTTGGCGATTTCCAAATTTCTGTACTATTGACTTTTTAAATATTGAGTTCTGCTCAACACGGGGCTAGAGGGCGTTAAAGGTAGCAAGCACTTTACACTGAACAGTCTCAATCAAACCAAGACTGCAACATTTCTTTTGTATTGATCGTGTTTGGCGATTTCCAAATTTCTGTACTATTGACTTTTTAAATATTGAGTTCTGCTCAACACGGGGCTAGAGGGCGTTAAAGGTAGCAAGCACTTTACACTGAACAGTCTCAATCAAACCAAGACTGCAACATTTCTTTTGTATTGATCGTGTTTGGCGATTTTCAAATTTCTGTACTATTGACTTTTTAAATATTGAGTTCTGCTCAACACGGGGCTAGAGGGCGTTAAAGGTAGCAAGCACTTTACACTGAACAGTCTCAATCAAACCAAGACTGCAACATTTCTTTTGTATTGATCGTGTTTGGCGATTTCCAAATGTCTGTACTATTGACTTTTTAAATATTGAGTTCTGCTCAACACGGGGCTAGAGGGCGTTAAAGGTAGCAAGCACTTTACACTGAACAGTCTCAATCAAACCAAGACTGCAACATTTCTTTTGTATTGATCGTGTTTGGCGATTTCCAAATTTCTGTACTATTGACTTTTTAAATATTGAGTTCTGCTCAACACGGGGCTAGAGGGCGTTAAAGGTAGCAAGCACTTTACACTGAACAGTCTCAATCAAACCAAGACTGCAACATTTCTTTTGTATTGATCGTGTTTGGCGATTTCCAAATTTCTGTACTATTGACTTTTTAAATATTGAGTTCTGCTCAACACGGGGCTAGAGGGCGTTAAAGGTAGCAAGCACTTTACACTGAACAGTCTCAATCAAACCAAGACTGCAACATTTCTTTTGTATTGATCGTGTTTGGCGATTTCCAAATTTCTGTACTATTGACTTTTTAAATATTGAGTTCTGCTCAACACGGGGCTAGAGGGCGTTAAAGGTAGCAAGCACTTTACACTGAACAGTCTCAATCAAACCAAGACTGCAACATTTCTTTTGTATTGATCGTGTTTGGCGATTTCCAAATTTCTGTACTATTGACTTTTTAAATATTGAGTTCTGCTCAACACGGGGCTAGAGGGCGTTAAAGGTAGCAAGCACTTTACACTGAACAGTCTCAATCAAACCAAGACTGCAACATTTCTTTTGTATTGATCGTGTTTGGCGATTTCCAAATTTCTGTACTATTGACTTTTTAAATATTGAGTTCTGCTCAACACGGGGCTAGAGGGCGTTAAAGGTAGCAAGCACTTTACACTGAACAGTCTCAATCAAACCAAGACTGCAACATTTCTTTTGTATTGATCGTGTTTGGCGATTTCCAAATTTCTGTACTATTGACTTTTTAAATATTGAGTTCTGCTCAACACGGGGCTAGAGGGCGTTAAAGGTAGCAAGCACTTTACACTGAACAGTCTCAATCAAACCAAGACTGCAACATTTCTTTTGTATTGATCGTGTTTGGCGATTTCCAAATTTCTGTACTATTGACTTTTTAAATATTGAGTTCTGCTCAACACGGGGCTAGAGGGCGTTAAAGGTAGCAAGCACTTTACACTGAACAGTCTCAATCAAACCAAGACTGCAACATTTCTTTTGTATTGATCGTGTTTGGCGATTTTCAAATTTCTGTACTATTGACTTTTTAAATATTGAGTTCTGCTCAACACGGGGCTAGAGGGCGTTAAAGGTAGCAAGCACTTTACACTGAACAGTCTCAATCAAACCAAGACTGCAACATTTCTTTTGTATTGATCGTGTTTGGCGATTTCCAAATTTCTGTACTATTGACTTTTTAAATATTGAGTTCTGCTCAACACGGGGCTAGAGGGCGTTAAAGGTAGCAAGCACTTTACACTGAACAGTCTCAATCAAACCAAGACTGCAACATTTCTTTTGTATTGATCGTGTTTGGCGATTTCCAAATTTCTGTACTATTGACTTTTTAAATATTGAGTTCTGCTCAACACGGGGCTAGAGGGCGTTAAAGGTAGCAAGCACTTTACACTGAACAGTCTCAATCAAACCAAGACTGCAACATTTCTTTTGTATTGATCGTGTTTGGCGATTTCCAAATTTCTGTACTATTGACTTTTTAAATATTGAGTTCTGCTCAACACGGGGCTAGAGGGCGTTAAAGGTAGCAAGCACTTTACACTGAACAGTCTCAATCAAACCAAGACTGCAACATTTCTTTTGTATTGATCGTGTTTGGCGATTTCCAAATTTCTGTACTATTGACTTTTTAAATATTGAGTTCTGCTCAACACGGGGCTAGAGGGCGTTAAAGGTAGCAAGCACTTTACACTGAACAGTCTCAATCAAACCAAGACTGCAACATTTCTTTTGTATTGATCGTGTTTGGCGATTTCCAAATTTCTGTACTATTGACTTTTTAAATATTGAGTTCTGCTCAACACGGGGCTAGAGGGCGTTAAAGGTAGCAAGCACTTTACACTGAACAGTCTCAATCAAACCAAGACTGCAACATTTCTTTTGTATTGATCGTGTTTGGCGATTTCCAAATTTCTGTACTATTGACTTTTTAAATATTGAGTTCTGCTCAACACGGGGCTAGAGGGCGTTAAAGGTAGCAAGCACTTTACACTGAACAGTCTCAATCAAACCAAGACTGCAACATTTCTTTTGTATTGATCGTGTTTGGCGATTTCCAAATTTCTGTACTATTGACTTTTTAAATATTGAGTTCTGCTCAACACGGGGCTAGAGGGCGTTAAAGGTAGCAAGCACTTTACACTGAACAGTCTCAATCAAACCAAGACTGCAACATTTCTTTTGTATTGATCGTGGTTGGCGATTTCCAAATTTCTGTACTATTGACTTTTTAAATATTGAGTTCTGCTCAACACGGGGCTAGAGGGCGTTAAAGGTAGCAAGCACTTTACACTGAACAGTCTCAATCAAACCAAGACTGCAACATTTCTTTTGTATTGATCGTGTTTGGCGATTTCCAAATTTCTGTACTATTGACTTTTTAAATATTGAGTTCTGCTCAACACGGGGCTAGAGGGCGTTAAAGGTAGCAAGCACTTTACACTGAACAGTCTCAATCAAACCAAGACTGCAACATTTCTTTTGTATTGATCGTGTTTGGCGATTTCCAAATTTCTGTACTATTGACTTTTTAAATATTGAGTTCTGCTCAACACGGGGCTAGAGGGCGTTAAAGGTAGCAAGCACTTTACACTGAACAGTCTCAATCAAACCAAGACTGCAACATTTCTTTTGTATTGATCGTGTTTGGCGATTTCCAAATTTCTGTACTATTGACTTTTTAAATATTGAGTTGCCCAACACGGGGCTAGAGGGCGTTAAAGGTAGCAAGCACTTTACACTGAACAGTCTCAATCAAACCAAGACTGCAACATTTCTTTTGTATTGATCGTGTTTGGCGATTTCCAAATTTCTGTACTATTGACTTTTTAAATATTGAGTTCTGCTCAACACGGGGCTAGAGGGCGTTAAAGGTAGCAAGCACTTTACACTGAACAGTCTCAATCAAACCAAGACTGCAACATTTCTTTTGTATTGATCGTGTTTGGCGATTTTCAAATTTCTGTACTATTGACTTTTTAAATATTGAGTTCTGCTCAACACGGGGCTAGAGGGCGTTAAAGGTAGCAAGCACTTTACACTGAACAGTCTCAATCAAACCAAGACTGCAACATTTCTTTTGTATTGATCGTGTTTGGCGATTTCCAAATTTCTGTACTATTGACTTTTTAAATATTGAGTTCTGCTCAACACGGGGCTAGAGGGCGTTAACGGTAGCAAGCACTTTACACTGAACAGTCTCAATCAAACCAAGACTGCAACATTTCTTTTGTATTGATCGTGTTTGGCGATTTCCAAATTTCTGTACTATTGACTTTTTAAATATTGAGTTCTGCTCAACACGGGGCTAGAGGGCGTTAAAGGTAGCAAGCACTTTACACTGAACAGTCTCAATCAAACCAAGACTGCAACATTTCTTTTGTATTGATCGTGTTTGGCGATTTCCAAATTTCTGTACTATTGACTTTTTAAATATTGAGTTCTGCTCAACACGGGGCTAGAGGGCGTTAAAGGTAGCAAGCACTTTACACTGAACAGTCTCAATCAAACCAAGACTGCAACATTTCTTTTGTATTGATCGTGTTTGGCGATTTCCAAATTTCTGTACTATTGACTTTTTAAATATTGAGTTCTGCTCAACACGGGGCTAGAGGGCGTTAAAGGTAGCAAGCACTTTACACTGAACAGTCTCAATCAAACCGAGACTGCAACATATTTTGTATCGTGTTCGACGATTTCCATATTTCTCTTTTCATACATTTTGATATGCACTGAACTAACCTGTTTAAAATGAATACATATATCAAATAAATTAACATTTATTCATGTCATATTCATTATTCAAAACATGTTTGTATCGGTTAAATGACTGTGAAATTACATGATATATGAAATATAAAAGCATATCCAAAGTATCACTTACATCCATTATACATACAACTCAGAACATACTAAGCAAATGCATTCAAAACAATAATGAATGTGAATATGCAAATGAATTACAAAGTTTTATAATCATGTTGTTGATTATATCCCTTAATATTTAAAAAATTCAAAAAATCTTATATTTTGTTATAAAACATTTAAAAAAATAATTATATTAAGAGAATATTATTTTCAACTAGAATACAATAGTTTCAGACATTGAAATAGAAAATAACACCCTTAAAAAATCAACATTTTGCTATGCTCCGGCAGGTCATGTCATCACTGGTAATTTTAATATTGTAGATAAGCGTACTCAGCATTTGTTTTCAAAAGGTTCAAAGTATAAATTGCCTGTAATTATTGATTGTAATGCATGTCGTGCTCAGATCGCCCAATCCATTAAGGATTTTAGTATAAAATAGTGTCATGGAGAAAATACGTACCGAGCTCACTTTCTACTTGGAAAAGTCAATTCTTAAAATTATAGATACACGTATGATCTTTCAAAATGCTAACTTCTCTTTATTTCCTTCGAGACCTAGGTTTTCCTTTCGTAATTTAAAATTTGTTTTAAGTTTGTTTTAAAATAAATTTGATTTAGTTCCTGCTGATAAAGAAGCTAATAATGTAATTATTGTTTGACGCCTACATTGTTTGACGCCTACATTACGTCAGTGTGTTATCTCTGGAACTCGGGAGCACTAATGCGTATACTCAAGTTCAATCTACTGAGGATGATGTTGTTTCCACGCGAATCACTTGGTGCACAAATTTCAAGGCTGGGATAAACGAAACAAAAAACAACTTCCAACTATATACTGGATTCCTAAATTACATAAACAACTTTATAAAGCCTGCTTTATTTCCAACTCTAGTGCCTGCACCACTACAAACACCTCCAAATGTGTAGCTTCTTATCTTGCTGTAGTTAAACAATATTGTGATAACGCGTATGACAACGCTGGGGTAATTTTATGTAGGTCAATTCAAATTTCAGGAGATGTTCTTGATACAATTTACAATGAACGTGAAGTCCCATCTACTTATGACGTTTCAACACTATATACAACCTTACCACATTACCGTATGCAAGACAAACGTATTGCTGTCATTAAAAAAATCACTAGAGAAAAAAAGTACATTTAAAGCGTTTATTTTCTTCTACTAACGTCAGTTTAGATAATTACACCATGTGGACTTGCCAAGAAGTTTTTGAAGCACTCATTTTCCTATTAGATAATGTTTTGTCATGTATGGAACTAATGTTTATAGACAAATTGTTCGTATCCCTATTTGTACGAACTGTGCACGTCTATCGCAGATTTGTTCTGGTATTGCTATGAAATAGATTTCATGTTACTTTCATGATACATTCACGCAGATGTAATTGAAGCTTTTAATGGCACCTTTCGGTATCTGGATGACATATTGAACAGTGACAATCCTTTCTTTTCTACTCCATCAGCGCTACCGTTACTTCGAAAGACGTTGCACAATTTTATTATCGTAACACTGATCTACTTTTAAAATATAAACGTAATTTAAGATCTCTTCCGTGACAAGGACCATCACAACCAGACTTCTATGGCAATGTGATTTACACACTTCGTCAGATCCTTGGTCATACTCACTTTCATACAATCGTTATTAAACAAGTTTATCAAAAAAGGTTATGACCCTATCAATTTGCAATGCACTACATGTTTATTGTTTTACCCATTTACAGTTTGTCACTATGCTTTTCTCTTTGATTGTTCGATGACCGGACAGATTGTGGACCCTATGACGACATCTACATAAATCCTTATAGGACGTTAAAAAGAGCATGAAAGGAGAAAGTTTGACGTTTGTTTTAGATATTGTCTTGTCGTACACGATTTAAGACAAACCTCAATCGCTACCTTCCTATTCCTAATGGTTTGTTCTCTTGTTACTCTGGCTTCTGCCAAGTCATTGAGTACTTGCATTATGGCGTTCTAGGCTTTCATTTTTTATATTCATATATACATGATCATTTATGTGTTTTACTTATATTAGCTATTAATGATGCCGCGTTTGTTAGAGGATATAACATGGCGTGGATAACTTAATTTACATTTTGTCTCGTTTTATGGGATGACAATAGTGTAAGAGTGAGGTATGGTGCACTCTAAAACCTGGTTTAAACACCCACGGCCTTTTTGCCACTGACCGTTTCAAGTCGGTAACCCTATTTTCAATCCGTTTGTGTTTGTGATGTCACATGCCTTGCTTATTAACATTGTAATTCTTGTTTGTTTTAATGTGAGGTTTTTGGTTGACTGTTTTCTATGAAAGCTATATTTCCTGTTCGACTGTTCTACCTACTTTTATCAAGTTTTAAAATATGTGTCTAGTTCTATCAGGAATAATGCATTTTGTGCAATTGACGCATGTGAGATTTTCGTAAGAACAAGGCTGTGCACAGAGTTATCCTACTGAGTAGTAGGTACAAAACACAAATGATGCAAGATGTTAATTTGGACTATAAGTGTTGATGCACCATGTAAGCTGTTTGTACTTATATTGTTTAAAGAAATATTCAACATCTGTTCAGCAAATTTAAGATTGAATATTAATAACTTAATTGAAAATATCACGTAAGGGTACGGTCACTTTAAGTTCAGTTGACCTTTGTATGTCGCAATGTAAGCCTTCCCTGCATCTTTCTTCATATATACATAGAAAATGATCATTTATATTGAGCTTGAATAAAAGCAATGTAATTTGATTTGATTTTTGTTACTAAATTTCTTTTTTTTTTTTTTTTTTTTTTTGCCTTATTTAGTTTATACTGAAATTACAGGAAATTTGCCAAAAACGGAATATTGGTCATATTTTTATCTAAGATATCTCAGAAACCAAGTTGATGACAGGTTATTTTTATAATATGCTTTAAGACCGATCTAGCTATGTACTAAATCTTAAAAAAGTTGTTCATATGAAAAAGTATGACGAAACTGTAGGAAATGTCCTTGATGCCTTACATGTAAATCTTTTTTATATGGTAGCGCCAGGAACTACTGTATATTTGTTACGTATTTATATGAGTTTACTTAATTTACATGCGTTTACTTTATATTACATGACTTACCTTCATGAGCAAATACAGGAGTAATGATATTGCATTTGTCTATATGTGTTATACGATTCTTCTTCTTCTTCTTCTTCTTCTTCTTCTTCTTCTTTTTCTTTTTCTTCTTAATATTATTATAAATTATTATTATTATTATTATTATTGTCATTATTATTATTATTATTTTTATTGAATGCGAGTATATATATAAGACTTTTGAAATGTACGTAACCTTAGGTATCTGTTCCATCTTGTATGGTGGCTGATTTCTGCCATTTGTCGTCTTTTCGTCTTTTCGTTATTTCGCCGCGAAAAGACGACAGAACGAAAAGACGACAGGATGAAACGCGCCAAATGCAGAGCGAAAAGACGACAGAACGCCACGCGAAAAGACGACACTTCAGCCGGGAAAAGACGCCATTTGATATTGTCGTCTTTTCGTTATTTCGTGTGGCTTTCTGTCGTCTTTTCGCGATGCATTTATCGTCTTTTTGTTCTGTCGTTCCGTCGTCTTTTCGTTCTGTCGTCTTGTAATTCTGTCGTCTTGTCGTCTTGTCGCTCTGTCGTCTTTTCTCGATGCATTTGGCGTCTTTTCGTTTCTGTCGTTCTGTCGTCTTTTCATTCTGTCGTCTTTTTGTTCTGTCATCTTGTCGATCTGTCGTCTTTTCGCCTTCCGGTTGACATGCACATTTAATAACACAGGGATTAAACATTACACTTGTTTCCCATGCAAATGGCTGAAGTGCCGAAGTGAGCATGTCAACCGAAAGGCGAAAAGATGACAGAGCGACAAGACGACAAGACGACAGAATGACAAGACGACAAGACGACGGAACGAAAAGATGACAGAACAAAAAAAACACGAGAGATCGACAGGACGAAAAGACGCCAAGACCGCAAGACGACAGAACGACAAGAGTACAGAACGAAAAGACGACAGAATGAATAGACGACAGAATGACAGAACGAAAAGATGACAAATGCATCGCGAAAAGACGACAGAAGGCCACACGAAATAATGAAAAGATGACAAAATCAAATGGCGTTTTTCCGCGGCTGAAGTGTCGTCTTTTCATCTTTTCGCGTAGCATTCGGTCGTCTTTTCGCCCATGAAATGTCGTCTTTTTGTTCTGTCGTTCTGTCATCTTTTCGTTCTGTCCTGTTTTCGCGCTGCATTTGGCGTCTTTTTGTCATGTCGTCTTTTCGTTCTGTCGTCTTTTCGCTGCGAAATAACGAAAAGACGACATGGCAGAAATCAGCCACCATAATCTTGTCATTGCATTGTAACGAATATTTGACTCGTTCAATTTTAATCCGAGTGGTAACATTTACACATTTCTGAATTCTGTATTTGTTATTTTCATCAATCCCACAACAGAGAAATGTGGCCAGTCCCAGTGCCTCAGCCAAGCGAGTACAATAAACCCATACAATAACATTGTCACAACTACACCATGTTAATTTATGAGTGAATGTTAATTTGCACTAAATAACACGTGTATATATGGTCACATGTGTAACACGTGTATATATGGTCACATGGGAATAATCCGAGTCTAGTGGGCTACCATTTGATGTGGGTATGAAACGGGTTACACTATAGGTAAATGTACGTCAGTTGAGAGGATTTACTGCTGATGATCTGATGATAAACGTAATATATTAATTGGTAAGACTATACATGTATAGTATACTTTCTTCAGTTTATGTATTGATTGTGGAACTAATTATGTATCATAGATGATGTTAAAGGAACAGTCTCTGTCACTGTATATTATTACGTTCACATGGAGAGAGCTTTAATCAAACAATAACTTACAATAAGTTACTATACAAATAAAATTACAGGTACCAAGTTAATAAAACTTTTTCTCATAAAAATGCTCCAGTTATCGTACACCGTACGTACCCACACTCCATGGAGAAATACACCATCCAGTTATCGTACACTGTAAGTACCCATGCTACATGGAGAACTATGCTGGTACACATAACAATGTTCCAGTTATGGTACACTGTAAAGACCCACGCTCCATAGAGAACTATGCCAGTACACATACAAATGGCCCAGATATGGTACACTGCATGTACCCACGCTCCATAGAGAACTATATGCGAGTACCACCATCACGCATACCATGTTTTATAGATAAATAAAAACAACAACAATGAAATGAAACAACAACAAAAACATGACTTATACTGTGGGGCAGTACCCACGCTCCATGGAGATCCATGCCAGTACAACCATGAGTTCCTATGTAAGGCAGTATCAACGCTCAATGGAGAGCCATGCTAGTCCAACCACGAGTTCCTATGTAGGTAGGACGGTACCCACGCTCCATGGAGATCCATGACATGTACAACCATGACTCATGATGTAGGACGGTACCAACGCTACATGGAGATCCATGCCAGTACAACCACGAGTTCCTATGTAAGGCAGTACCCAAGCTCTGCCTCAATGGAGAGCCATGTTAGTACAACCATGTCTATGACGTAGGGCAGTACCCAAGCTCCATTGAGAGTCTTGCCAGTACAACAATGACTCATGATGTCGGACGGTACCAACGCTCCATGGAGAGCCATGCTAGAACAACCGTGTATATGACGTAGAACATTACCAGCATTACAGAGCTATGCCAGTACAACCATGATGTATGATGTAAAACAGTACCACACTCCATGACGAGGCATGTGAGTATAACCATGTCTATGACGTAAGACAGTACCAGAGTACCATGAGAGCCATGCCAGTACAACCATGTCTATGCTGGACGGCAGTACTCACTATCAATGATAAGCCATGCCAGTACAACGATGTCTATAATGGAGGGCAGTAACAGAGTACCATGACGAGCCATGCCAGTACAACCATGTCTATGCTGGACTGCAGTACTCACACTCAATGATAAGCCATGCCAGTACAACGATGTCTATAATGGAGGGCAGTACCAGAGTACCATGACGAGCCATGCCAGTACAACCATGTCTATGCTGGACGGCAGTACTCACACTCAATGATAAGCCATGCCAGTACAACGATGTCTATAATGGAGGGCAGTACCAGAGTACCATGACGAGCCATGCCAGTACAAACATGTCTATGCTGGACGGCAGTACTCACACTCAATGATAAGCCATGCCAGTACAACGATGTCTATAATGGAGGACAGTACCAGAGTACCATGACGAGCCATGCCAGTACAACCATGTCTATGCTGGACTGCAGTACTCACACTCAATGACAAGCCATGCCAGTACAACGATGTCTATATTGGAGGGCAGTACCAGAGTACCATGACGAGCCATGCCAGTACAACCATGTCTATGCTGGACTGCAGTACTCACACTCAATGATAAGCCATGCCAGTACAACGATGTCTATAATGGAGGGCAGTACCAGAGTACCATGACGAGCCATGCCAGTACAACCATGTCTATGCTGGACTGCAGTACTCACACTCAATGATAAGCCATGCCAGTACAACGATGTCTATAATGGAGGGCAGTACCAGAGTACCATGACGAGCCATGCCAGTACAACCATGTCTATGCTGGACGGCAGTACTCACACTCAATGATAAGCCATGCCAGTACAACGATGTCTATACTGGAGGGCAGTACCAGAGTACCATGACGAGCCATGCCAGTACAACCATGTCTATGCTGGACGGCAGTACGCACACTCAGTGATAAGCCATGCCAGTACAACGATGTCTTTAATGGAGGGCAGTACCAGAGTACCATGACGAGCCATGTCAGTACAACCATGTCTATGCTGGACTGCAGTACTCACACTCAATGACAAGCCATGCCAGTACAACGATGTCTATAATGGAGGGCAGTACCAGAGTACCATGACGAGCCATGCCAGTACAACCATGTCTATGCTGGACTGCAGTACTCACACGCAATGATAAGCCATGCCAGTACAACGATGTCTATAATGGAGGGCAGTACCAGAGTACCATGACGAGCCATGCCAGTACAACCATGTCTATGCTGGACTGCAGTACTCACACTCAATGATAAGCCATGCCAGTACAACGATGTCTATAATGGAGGGCAGTACCAGAGTACCATGACGAGCCATGCCAGTACAACCATGTCTATGACGGAGGGAAGTATCAAAGTACCATGACGAGCCATGCCAGTACAACCATGATGTATGATGTAGAACAGTACCATACTCCATGACGAGGCATGTGAGTATAACCATGTCTATGACGTAAGACAGTACCAGAGTACCATGACGAGCCATGCCAGTACAACCATGTATATGCTGGAGGGCATTACTCACACTCAATGACAAGCCATGCCAGTACAACCATGTCTATGATGGAGGGCAGTAACAGAGTACCATGACAAGCCATGCCAATACAACCATGTCTATGATGGAGGGCAGTACCAGAGTAAATGGCGAGGCATGCCAGTACTTATGATGTAGGGCAGTACCACACTCCATGGAGAGCAATGCCAGTACAGCCATGGCTACATCCACAGCTTCTGCTCAGAAGTTTATCGAAATCTCCAGTTGAAATGAGTTTAGAAGACTGTGAGTGACTGGTTGTAATAAATGTGATGTACATAGATCATGATAGTAATACATATGGTATATATTAGTCATGGCAGTTATAAATGTGATAAATGTGATATACACCTTGGTGGTAGTAAATGTGTTGTATAACGTGTTATAAAGTGGTCATGGTAGCAATTTAGAAGAGCAAAAGGGGCTCACATAGAAAGCAGACAAGGACAAGCATAACTAAAGATTAAAACTAGCACATGGAGTTCCATCCACCATGGAAAGATCCATATTAAACAAGAGTTGTCAGAAGGACAGCATGCTCCACTGTTCAAAGTCAATTTTAAACAAGGCCACTGACTCTTCTGTCTCACCAACCATGGTGCCAGTTCATTCACAAAGTCAAGTCTTAATTGTGGATTTTGGTGGTGGTGAGGTGAGTGTGGTAGGGGGTGCGCGGAGGTGTTGGTCAGTAGTGTTGGGAATCGGCTGAAAATTCATAATCGATTATCTGAATATTTAACCGACGATGATCGGTCAATAATCGATTAAACATGGCTGCTATAAAAGACAAGTGTAAGCCGTTCTCAGACTAAAATAAAGAAAATATGTTCTGGTGATAAAGGAACAGAATAAAACTGACCAAGATATATATTTTAAAAAATAAGTTGCAATAACCGCTATAAATATGTGATTACTTGTTGCACAATTATAACTCATTTTATTTTTTGTATAGTTTAGCACAAGGGAATGAAATAAGCCATAATTTTCAACAACAGAGTAACGTCGATCATGAAATTTTTTAATCGAATAATCAGATCAAAGGCATAACTGATTGATGATCAATCAAAGCGATTAATCGGAACAACAATATTGGTTAGTAAACATATACCAAATATCGAAGAAAGACCTTCAATACCCCAGAATAAATATGAGAGAGGGTGTGGGGAAGAGATGCAGACATGGTAACTGAAGAGAAACCAAAATAATATAACAAATATTTGTCTATTTATCTGTGATGATGGTGGTGTAGGAGTGGGAAAGGTGTGGGCGTTTATGAAGTTTATGATATTTACAGGTTTGCCATTGCCATTTGATGTATGCAGTGAGTTTCATTGAAATGTATGAAGCTGCTTAAAAAACTTTATCTGAAATTCTTAGTTGAAAAAAAAACATCATCTGGCTAATATGAAATAAAATGTTATGAACAATGTGTCTGTAAGTGTCCTTGATGACTCTGAGTGACACTTGTCAAGCTCCTTTGGCAGAGATATATGGCTAAGCTAATGGGTATTGAAATAAATAGATTGCCAGAAAATAAAATAAAATTAAATTCTAAGTCGAAAAGGGGCTACACCTTTTCTTAAATACAATACAGAAAATATTTATTCGAAAAAAGGGCCAACAACATTTTGCTAAAATGCAATACAGAGTTATGGAACATGTGTCTACTAGCATCCATGCTTTACTGAAGTTGTATTAATAAGTAACAATCACCTATTGACATACAAGGACTTGCCTAAAAACTTTAACCAGAATTTTGAAGTTGAAAAAGGAACATAACTGTGCTTAAATGCAATACAGAGTTAATATAAACATGTGTTTACTAGCGCCCGTGTTATTCCAAGCTTTACTGAAGTTGTGTTGATGTACGACTTTCAGTTGTTAAAATATATGGACTTGTCAATTGAAATGAATGTTGTTTAACGGCTCATCAACACAGTGTAGGTTATTTAGAGCCGCCCCAGAGAGAGGGGAAGGATACATAGGAATCCGGGAACCTGCCCTACTCTTATTATCGAATAGATTCCTATGGTTCTTTAACGTGCTCGAAGGATAGACCAATACACGGGACCGCCCGGTTTACGTCCCCATCCGACGGACGAGGCTAAGGTAAAGTGTCTTGCCCAAGAACACACCGACGGAACTCAGTGGCACCACGGAGGATTGAACACGGGGCCTCCGGTTACAAATCCGCCGCGCTACCGACTGCGCCACGCCAGGACTTGTCAAAAAAGAACATTTAAATTTACACCAAAATTCAAAGTAAGAAAAGGGTCATGCTAATACAGAGTTATGGAACATGTGTCTACCAGTGTCAGGTACTGATGACATATTTCAAGTTTCACTGTCCAGTGATTGCTGAAATAATTGGACTATTTTTTTTAGTTACTACAACTGAAAACCAACGTCGACGCAGACGTTGAGTAGATCTACAACAGCTGTTCTTATTCTACGAATAGAAAAACTTAAAAAAAAAAATTCTGGCAATCAAGTTGACGAAAAAACTAATTCTGGCCAGTGCACTATGCGAAATAAAAATCTCGGCTTTAAAGAAATGAAAAGAATAATGCCTCGTACATTCCATATGAGTATGTTAAGTTCTTTTTTGTTTTCCATGTTTGCTATTAAGTTTTAGCAAAATATATGTACATACATGTATACTTACACACACACACATTCTCAAACACTCGCGTGCATACTTGCAAGTACACACTACGAGTGGATACTTCAAATGTATCCTTTTATAAATATTTTTAATGTGAAGGTTATATTAGATCTGGTGGTAATAACGTCGGCTGTAGTGTCTACCATAAGAATCACTGTTTTTATAGGTGTACATTTTAATTTTACTGCTAGGTGGCCACTTCTTTTACTTTTGAAAAGCTTAAAGGGACACATGGCAATCTTGAGTTTTATTCAAACATTAAAATTTTCTCCTCAATTTACTTATCCTACGTCATTTTGACTTTAAAACTGCTTGCATATAATTAAATAAAAAATTGAGATTTCAATTTTCTTCACTATTTCACCAAATTTTTAAATATATTATTGATGCACTATTATAAAAAGTCAGTAATTTGTAAAAATAATTGTCTTTGGACTATTCTAACAATTACTATTAATGATTGAACAAATGCAAGTGAAGAGAAAAACTAACGGGACGCCGTGAGTTTTTAAAAAATCAAGATTGCCGTGTGTCACTTTAACACCTAAGGGATTTAAGCTATTGTCAGTTTTGAGAAAGTCCATGAAACCATTGAATGTAGAAGATTTATGGATGACATGTTGTCTACGAATAAGCTATGTATACTCCACGAAAGTTTTATCCGGCATCGCTATTTTCCTGGAAATCGTTTTGACCCTTTCTCCTTTCATCGTTGACCTTTTGATTATGCATACTACTGTCGTGTGATGATCTTAAGGAGCGTTTGGGGTTGGTTTTCTTGTCTCCAATTTGTATTTGTTGTCTGGCTGATACATTTGTTAGGTCTATCAAGGGCTGCTCTCCTTTATGCAATTCGTGTGCTTCTTTTGGTTTTCTTTTGTGTATATCCGCCTGTTCGGTTTCATTCCGTTTCATTATCGTTTGTTATATTCTTGTTAGGAGCACGTAGAAATTTAAACAATGATGAAAATGTTTGGAGTTGCAATTCTGATGAAGTTTCAGTTTCAGAATCTATCAGGAAACTTACACGAAACAGATGACTAAATCGATTGCATGGTTTGACACAATGCAGCATTCTGGGACATACTTGTGTTTTGATCATAGACTATTTTCTAATCAATGTATATTAGACTCGTTTCACCACCTGTTTTAAAAAGGTACTTTTTTAATATTGTATTTGTTTTATTATATGATTTATTATATGATTGTAAAATTGTGCGCAAAGGTTCCTTTAACTATTGTATTTGTTATTGCAATTGTTGTATTCGTTTTAATTTTGAAAAGCCGATGCTTATTAGCAAATATGATATCATAAGATTATTAGTAAAGTAACGTGATTTTGACATATACATCTGCACGCTCATGCAACTGTTTATTGTATGTCATGGACAAACTTAGCTGTGATACTGCTATAATAAGTGAACATACGCTTACATTGCAGTCCTATTCTTGCTAGAAAAGCATGAACACAGGATACCTACCTGTTCCAGATATTGATAACGATCACACATTTGTTCACATAATGTTAAACCTCCTCTAGTTTCTATGCTTATAAGAAAGGATCTCATGTTTTCTATTTCCGAAATCAAGGACATTGCATGTACTAGTATTAGTCGGAGTAGAACTGCAAAGGAAGGTATCAGACTTTATCCCATTGTATATTTTTGGGACATATTTACCTGCGGATGATGACATGAACTCATATTTAAACTGTATAGAAGTATTACAAGACCTTTACACATATTACTCAAATATAGGTACTATTATAATCGCTGGGATATTAACGCAAAATATGAAGAATTGGCAAATGGCTATTAGGCAGGTCATTTTAGCCTTAAATATAGCCTAAGGTAAAAGAAATTGGCGCAGAAATTATTTTTACTAATCTTGGTTCGAAACAATATACAAAAACATATATCCGAAATCCTCAATCGTTTATTGTTAATATTACAAAATATTAAGTTTAAAAGGAAAAAAATAATGATTTTAGGATAAGATTAATAATAGCATAAAATTAATTCAAATAAATTGTCACTGACATTGTTTTAACTGATTATGGTTCCAAAAGATATAGAAAACAATATGTCCAAAATCCTCCTCTGAAATCACATTCTAAATATAATATTTTTTGGGTAGAAAATTGTAAAAATGAAGAAAAATCGCTTTTTTTGAGAATAGACCAAAAAATGAAAATCTTTTTTTTTCTTTCAATCAATTTCCGTACTAACTAAATAATACTTGTTCAAGCCGTTTATGCTTATATATATAATTATGCTAAGATGTTAAGTCAAGCAACACGTCATGTGTAATTAGTAGACTTCATCTTAGTTGTCATATAAGTTAGGTATGTTGATTTATATTGTCTTCTTATCAGTTCATATTTTACATGTCGCCAACGGAACTCGCTTTAATCACTGTCTATTTCGGGTCGTGCCGAATTCTCACAACTTACTCCTCTACACGAACTACATGATGTACTGCAATCTAATCCCATTTTCTTACAACTACAACTGGTCGTTTTGCATCCTGTTTTGCACAAGCACCTTATCACTTTCAGAAAGAATTATGGGGCAGGTAATTTGTCCATTTTAAGGGGCTTCATGGAGTTATCTTGTATTTCCCAGCCCCATTCAACCAGTATTAACCCATCTTCATTACCTTTCCAGTCCTGTATCTGATAAAATACCCGTAGACTGTGATACTTTGCAGGGGTAACATTTTTGAGTCTACAAAACTTGTGCTTTTGGCAACCTTTTCGGCGAATTTATGAACACGTAGTTTGTCCAGTCCTTCTAGCGAATTACTCTTATATAGACACAGTAATGCAGTCTCTCCAGATGCAATAATGTCCTCTTTAGATACTTCGTTTGGTGTTTTGTTGAACATACCTGCAGCCAGAGTTGTTTTCGTACGTTTTCAGAACAGTACCCTTCCCAAGTCCATATATCCTTGATGTTGTGTCGCAGCCAAAAATTGCATGACGAAACAGTATATTAGAGCATATTTCTTCACCCGATCTACGTTTTGTGTCATGAATGTTCCATACTGTGCTTGTCCTGGGTGTTGGTCTCGGTAAAATTATACATATTATATGAATCAAGTTCCGTATAGTAAAACAGCAGTATCAACAGATCTGTATCATCTCTAACTTATGACGTCTGCGTTGATAAGGTGTAGGTTACAGCTGTCTGTACCATAAGAAGATCCGCATCGCCTGAAGAGTGGACAGTTTCAATACCCGCTTTTTGAAACTTATCACTTAGAAGATTTATAAATCTTTGTTTATTTTCTTGTTTGTGAGGAACTTACTTTTCTTTCCTCTCATGATCATTGTCTCAGTAATTTAACTTCCGTCCCAATACAACCCCATGTTCGTCTCAGATGTGTTGTGTCTTTAACATGCTCCACATACACATCACATATTTGACCATAGCTGTTAGATTTTGGCCAAGGAATCCGTTGCAAAATGCAACCGCCATCAAGTATATATTTCATTTCACCAGTCGGTCTTTCACTCTGTGTTTTTACTTTATCTCATATAGCTTCTGCCAATGCTGGCTTATCAGCCTCTCTCAGTAAGTGCGGGGTTTCAAATATTGCTGGATGGTAAATGCATAACTCATAAGTAAATAGCGAACCCAGTTCGAATTCTGGGAGTGATCTCCATGCCGCAGAAACAAGCCGTTGAAATATAGTTGCGAGTCCACCTTGACAACGTTATCGCCTATTTTCAAACCAGCCGTATCCGACATTGCTTTTACTTGAACTTTTCGCTTGAAAACAAAATCCATAACAGTGCTTCCAGCCATTTTGTCTAGAATCTTGATCCCAACAGCTTTCGCATCATCTACATTGACAAAATCATCAGAAACAACTCCACTTGATATACTTTTTAGCTCAGGATCCTTAATAAAGGGTTTCTTTCACTGAGATATTCTATTATAATGTTAGTGTCTTTCTTGTCTCTCTGTTGCCGTGTGTTTGAAGTATCTGTATGCTGGTCACTGGTGATGAATTCTGTTCCTGATACTTGTTGCATAGCTTCGTTGATTTCTGAGCAAGCGGAGCGAGAAAGTACCCACAGCGTCCTCTGTGTTTCAGTCATTCCCATTCCTCGTGTTAGCCCACCAGTTGTTTTCAAACTTCTCATGAGCATTTGTTCTATGACTAAATCAGTCAGGAGTCCTGCCCAAAACCGATCGCTTTGTCTTAGTACATGATAACCCTCCATAAAATACCTGTACACATCAGGACTACTTGTTTCTAATGCTAGCATGTTTGCAAGGTATACGTGTGCCGAATTTGCATATAAGTTGTAGCCAGATGCTGTGAAATAGGGTAACATATCTAATACTGCCTGTAAATGGAGCTTCCAGTTGCCAGATCGTTCTGCCTTAATAAATGTCCTCAGTAAATCAACCATCTCCATGTAAGGGAAGGTACTCTATCAAATCAAACACATTTAAATTAAGGGAGATTTATCTGAAATAATTTACCTACAAAATTTACTGTTATGACATTTAGAACATTTAGTGAGATCAAACAAGTAGATCTACTATAAAAAGTTGAATATCTTACTTAATTTAACATTAATACGTAAATATCATTTTAAAATTATGTTCCCAAAAATCGTTGATTTTTTCCTATTTTTTTTAAACTTTCAACCTCAAAATAAGTACACTTTTAACTTGAGTTGTGAATTGTATTTTAGATTATCTGATAGAGAACAACATAAATAGTAAAATACAAAACAAAAATATGATATTTACACACAGATTTAATTTAAGTATTTTATCTCCAGAAATCGGTGATTTTATCACTTTTTTCACCATTTTATCCCATAATTGAGAGTCTGTCTATTTATTTGGTCAAATTGATCATACATTCTGATTGTCTTCACTATTACAAGCATTATTTACTATAAAACTGAGTTTCTTATTGTTTAATTATATATTTTTTTAAATTATTCCCCAAAAAGGTGATTTTTTCATTATTTTACATCTTTTTGCCCGAAAATAACATATTTGGACATATTTTTTTCCATAATTTTTGGAACCAGAATCAGTTAAAACCATTTCTGTTCCAATTTCTTTTTCCTAAAAGTGTATTTTTACTGCTCTATATATTCAGAAACAAAAATCACAACTTCTTACCAAGTTCATTATTGACAACAGTCTTATTCCGATTAATAAAACTGAAAAGTGCCTCGGGCCAACCTATACCTTTGAACCTTTTCAATCAACTTTAGATTACATTCTCGTACAAAGCTCCTACATTGATATCATAAGTAACTGCACTATATTGGATAGTACTGCATGCTCTATAGCTACAGATCATCTCCCAATTATATCCTCAATAATTATCCCCACAACCAAACTTAACACCTACGTCACTGAACCATCCCCTGTCTGGCATAAAGCAACTACATTACATCTCACTGCCTTTCAAAACGAAGTTGACTGGTGCCTTAACTCAGAAAGTATTACAACACCCCAAAAGGTGTTAGAAGTAGAAAAACTTAACGAGATGTTAACAAACATACTGATTAATAGTGCTAAAGAAACAATTCCGTTAAAAGGATTTAATCCGTATACAAAACCGTATTGGAATCAATCGGTAAAACAGGCACACATAAACGTGAGAAATAAACGTGGAAAATGGATATACGATAATAAGCCTAGCGGAACAGTTCACAAAACATATCGTGAATACTAACAAGCAAAATTTATATTTCGACAAAAGCAACAAGAAGCTATTAAGCAATAAGTAGATGAAGTATTAAGAAACTGGATATTGGCGCACCTAGTGAGATATTGGCACGCGGGCTTTAGAAACTGGATATTGGCGCATCTAGTGATATATTGGCACGATGGCTTTAGAAACTGGATATTGGCGCACCTAGTGAGATATTGGCACGAGGGATTTGGATATTGGCGCACCTAGTGAGAGATTGGCACGAGGGCTTTTTAGCCCGACCTATTGTCTTCTAAAGCCCTCGTGCCAATATCTCACTAGGTGCGCCAATATCCAGCAAACCATTGTCGTTTAATGAGTTTTTTATTGCATACATTCTACGATGAAACAAGAAGACAATATGAATATATTTTAATGAATATTTGTTCTACACATTTTTATATATATATATACACTATTTCTTAACCTACTGACGACGAGGTATATATGTAACATACACATTTCGAGAATCACAACTATATAGACACACTTATAAACGGATTTAACCAGCCAGTCTAACCCCGAAAGGTGGAGCGTCGAATTAAGTTATCAACTCATAATTCAATTTACGCATAGTCTGACAGGAATATTAACCCGTTAATAAATCTTTACTTTTAATTGGCATAAACATATTAGTATTCCTGAACACCTGAGTTAGAGTTAGGACAAACGGATTTTGCCGTTATGTTTCGGGATAGCTACTTTAAATCAATGTTTATTACATTTGTTTATTTATTTCAAGTGATCTTAGATTAAATACATGTATTGAAGTACACTTATTTCCCCTTTAATTGCACGATGACCGGACAGGCTGTAGACCTTATGATGACGCCTACCTAAAGCCAATTGGGACGGTGGCGTTTGATGTTTGTCTATGATCTTTCTTGTCGTGCCCTTAATGATTTATTCTCTTACTGCTCTGGCTTCTGCCATGTCAATGAGTACCTTCATTGTGGCGTTCTAGGCTATTGTTTTTTTGTATTATATTTACACGAGCATATTTGTGTTTTACTTATATTGCCTATTGATGCTGCCTTGTTGGTTAGAGATTAGATCATGGCGGGGATTTCTTTATTTACACTGTCCTGTTTTAATGGGATGACAGTAGGGTAAGTGTGAGGTTTGGTGCACCCTAGAACCGGTTTAAACCTCCAGTGGCCTACTTTGCCACTGACCGTTCCAAGGTGGTAGCCCTATTGTCAACCCTTTTGTGTTTGTGATGTCGTTTGCATTTATTATTTCGTTTGCCTTCATGTTTGTCTGTTTACATGTTTGTTTCTGTGTTTTGTGGTTGACTGTCCTCCTTGAATGATACTTTCCCTGTCCGATCTTTTTATATTTCTTTATAGTGATATATAAGAATATGCAGTTAAATTGTGCTTGTTTTTAAATAAATGTTTCAATAAATAGAGAATATATTTGTTGTTTTGTCGTGAATAACATATTTTATTTCATCGAGAATTGTGAAAACTTTATATTTTCACAAATGCGAAGCATGAGTGAAAATATCAAAGTTTGATCACTTCGAGATGTCATAAAATCTGTTATTTACAAAACAACACATTTTCTTTTATTTTCTTTTATTTCATGTTTTATAATCAAAGAGTACTGCTACCAGAATTGTTTTCTTTTAATTTGACGACGTCATTGGCTTAGTATGATAAAATTAAAGTTTTTCCAATCCAATAATATAACTTTTATAGCAACTTTCTGAAAAAAGGTTTTGAAAAAAATGACCAACTGACATTTTTCACTGTGAATGACAAATAATAGTTGACCAGTTTTAAAAAACTATAGCTCTTTTTTTTTAGTTTACAGTCAAATGATATATATTAAATAGTTATTTTTCCAAACAAATAAAAAAAAATGTTTTTGATATTGAAAAAAAAATATAAAAGTTTCAACAGTGGAAAATAAAACTCCTTATCACTTACTTCCCTATACATATGTTGTATTTGAATATACGTAGACCTAGCTAGTCATATTAATCAGGATTTATTTGCCGGGCAATAAAGCTTTATCACACGCCTGAAATAGAGGGTGAAACAATGTCATATCACGAAATTAACCGAATGTTCTTTATGACGCTTTTAGCGGAGTGATACGTAAATTACCGACTAGTAACGATTGTATACGATTTGTCATGCGTATGGTTTGTCGTCTGCATTCCATCCTGTTTTCGCGCCAGATTATTGGCTATACATCTACATCTACATGTGTACGTTGAATGTCATCTTTGACAATAACTTTTTGACTTCACTAGTAATGCCAAGAAAATGAAATAAAAGAGATGATATAAGAAAAAATAAATAAAATAAGGCATGATACACGGAACATAAAGAGAGTATAATAAAGTTAATGATATAGAACCATCCGTGGATGAAATAACCACTTGTGGCCATTCATTTACTAAATTAGTCACTTTCAAATTCAACGGCATTCATTTTAAAAATCAAAACTTCGGAAAAAAATAATGTTGTGTACACTTACGCGACAGACGTGAAGACATCAGAATAGGATTACATATATTAATAAAATAATTGTTTTTCTCCCTGAAAAATGGCGTAGTAAATTAGTTAAAGTTGACAGTTCAACAAAGTCATTGCTGAAGTATATGACAAATAGAATAACAAATGTTTATCACACCTTATATCAGTCATATCACACCTTATATCAGTCATATCACACCTTATATCAGTCATATCACACCTTATATCAGTATCACACCTTATATCAGTCATATCACACCTTATATCAGTCATATCACACCTTATATCAGGCCCTCGACCCATATCAGCCCTCGAGCTTGATATGGTGTCTCAGGCCTGACATAGGGTGTGATATGAAAATACTCATTTATTATTCTCTATGTATTTCACACGTATGAAATACCGCTTTTATTTCATTGCTTAAATACACTTTTTCACTGCTAAGCATAAAATAAACCCATTTATTTTCACATTTGATCTATATATTATGGCTTGCCTACTTGTTTGATCTATATATTATGGCTTGCCTACTTGTATGATCTATATATTATGGCTTGCCTACTTGTTTGATCTATATATTATGGCTTCCCTTCTTGTTTGATCTATATATTATGGCTTGCCTACTTGTTTGATCTATATATTATGGCTTGCCTACTTGTTTGATCTATATATTATGGCTTGCCTACTTGTTTGATCTGTATATTATGGCTTGCCTACTTGTTTGATCTATATATTATGGCTTGCCCACTTGTTTAAATTATTATTACTGAAAATGTGGTCTTGATTATTTGTGTTTTTCTTCTTAAAATTGGTGTTTTATATCCTCAATATTTTGTTTTTAGTTTGACAGTTGTGTGTTGTCGTAGTCGAAATTGATCCATTTTGATTTATTTTCACCAAATCTAATATAAAACATGATTAGTTAGCGCTACTGGCAAAAGATCAAGCGAGCTTCTGGGATAGTATTGATTACAAACAAAATTCCTAATTACTCAAATTTGTATCTTAACTAATTTTCTTATTTAAAATATCTTTTAGAATAGTTGCTTGAGAAGTATTTTGTTTTGACCAATAGTTCGTAAAATATATTTTATTGTTTAAATTGTTACATCTTTGGAGAGTTATCCTCCCTTTATATGAAAACATATTTGCTGATAAAACACATAACAAGACTCGAAATCTGCTTAAATATACAAACTTCTTAAAATTGGTAGGAAATAATATTAGCAATCATAAAAGTTTGATCCATTTACTGCAGATGTTCCGCCTATAACACAATGAAACATGGATACTCCTAAATTATCTCCCTTTTAATTGAATATCAAATGTTTATCACACCTTATATCAGTCATATCACACCTTATATCATTATATCAGTCATATCACACCTTATATCAGTCATATCACACCTTAGTATTAGTATTGAAATTCGATTAATTCTTATTCTGTGTTAACTGTTGTAATTCAGTTGAAAGCCTTACAATGTGTACATGCAATCAGAGCAGACGATTTTGCAGTTCAACCATATCTATAATCAGGCGTGAAATACACAAAGCAATGAGAATATTATTAAAATATTCTTATTTGGGAATTTTTATCAGAATATTTATCATCAAACAAGGAATAACAACAACAAGTACACAGTCTAAATGTGTTGCTATAATCCACATTGTATTTTATTTTATAATATACTGAAAGGAAAAAGAAACGCATAATCAAAAAAAAAATGCATATACTTCACTGTTATATACACCTAATTCCACGTAATATTCTAGATATATATTAACGTGTTTTGTCAAAAATGGGGCTACACTTAATTACAGAAAAGACCACTCTGTCATGTAGTAGACGTTTTAATCAAAGTATACTTTGTTACACTTAATTCATAAACGTTGAAGTTTCACTTGAAAAAGTCAAGCCATTTGAGTATTGTGTTTAATGTTAAGAGATTGCAAATTGTTTAGGCCTATGTTTGCTCACCTGCTTGAGCCAAATGCGCATTCTGTCGATAATGAAACTTTAAAGGTGTAACCATTGGTGTGTTCGGTGCTTTTTAAACCTTCTTACCGAAAGGACAGGCCTAATGTCGCCCTGTACCATTCGATTAGCAGTAGCGTATTAAACATACAATATTCAGCGGAAATACTCATTATGCGTTTCTTTTTCCTTTCAGTATATATCGATGAACTTGTAATTAGTATGTGGCTTTAAAAGCATTGATAAAGACTTCAGACCAATACAGTATTAGTATTAACCTTTATAAGGAAAAGAGATTATGTGTACCATGTCAGCGTATATTTATTTTAAATTAGATGTTCTGACTTTACCCACTCCTAAACGGACGTACATAGACTAATGTGTGGTACAACAAAAGGTTTCAGATGGGGTAATTGCTATTCTGTTAGGAAGAATATTAAAAGAGAGAACTGTCCGTACCTCCGTTCGTCCGTCCGTTCGTACGGAAACAATTACTCATACCATGCGATAACTTCTAAAGTACAACATCCTCCCTAATGCAATTTCATGAGGTCTTACCCGTGGTGATGGTTGAAACCAAACTGCGTTTAGTGATCATGTACATGTACACGACATTAACAAGTACAGCAACAACTCCATAGTGGGATGTTAACTGGATGTGGATCAAGTACACGTCAATACCACGACATTAACAAATACAGCAACAACTCCATATTGGGATGTTAACTGGATGTGGATCAAGTACACGTTCTAACCACGACATTAACAAGTACAGCAACAACTCCATATTGGGATGTTAACTGGATGTGGATCAAGTACACGTTCTTACCACGACATTAACAAGTGCAGTAACAGCTCCATATAGGGATGTTGACAGGATGTGGATCAAGTACACGTTCTAACCACGACATTAACAAGTACAGCAACAACTCCATATTGGGATGTTAACTGGATGTCGATCAAGTACACGTTCTAACCACGACATTAACAAGTACAGCAACAACTCCATATTGGGATGTTAACTGGATGTGGATCAAGTACACGTTCTAACCACGACATTAACAAGTACAGCAACAACTCCATATTGGGATATAACTGGAAGTGGATCAAGAACACGTTCTAACCACGACATTAACAAGTACAGCAACAACTCCATATTGGGATGTTAACTGGATGTGGATCAAATACACGTTCTTACCACGACATTAACAAGTACAGTAACAACTCCATATTGGGATGTTGACTGGATGTGGATCAAGTACACGTTCTAACCACGACATTAACAAGTACAGCAACAACTCTATATTGGGATGTTAACTGGATGTGGATCAAGTACACGTTCTAACCACGACATTAACAAGTACAGCAACAACTCCATATTGGGATATAACTGGATGTGGATCAAGTACACGTTCTAACCACGACATTAACAAGTACAGCAACAACTCCATATTGGGATGTTAACTGGATGTGGATCAAGTACACGTTCTAACCACGACATTAACAAGTAAAGCAACAACTCCATATTGGGATGTTAACTGGATGTGGATCAAGTACACGTTCTAACCACGACATTAACAAGTACAGCAACAACTCCATATTGGGATATAACTGATGTGGATCAAATACACGTTCTAACCACGACATTAACAAGTACAGCAACAACTCCATATTGGGATGTTAACTGGATGTGGATCAAGTACACGTTCTTACCACGACATTAACAAGTACAGTAACAACTCCATATTGGGATGTTGACTGTGGATCAAGTACACGTTCTAACCACGACATTAACAAGTACAGCAACAACTCCATATTGGGATGTTAACTGGATGTGGATCAAGTACACGTTCTAACCACGACATTAACAAGTACAGCAGCAACTCTATATTGGGATGTTAACTGGATGTGGATCAAGTACACGTTCTAACCACGACATTAACAAGTACAGCAACAACTCCATATTGGAATATAACTGGATGTGGATCAAGTACACGTTCTAACCACGACATTAACAAGTACAGCAACAACTCCATATTGGGATGTTAACTGGATTGTTAGCGTACTATTCAAAGTCAAGATGAAACTATACAATATAGAAATCCATATGTAATAGTTAATTGTATAAGTACATTAGTTAATTGTATAAGTACATTATCGCACAAAATGTAAGCACATAAGATACCGTGCAAGGTCATACAATGCATGTACAACACTTCAAGCACAAATAATACACGAATAATATACATTAAACAGATAAACAAGAATAATATACATTAAACAGATAAACAAGCGACCATCGGTAAATGTCTGCCAATCAGCTATAGACCTTTTTACACACGCACATGTATAACATGGAATACGTGTAAGGATATATAATTTACAAATTGTAACGGTAAAATTAACCGAGGTGTATAAATCAAGAATTGCAAAATAACTAAACAAGTGGAAAATGCACTTATTGTACACGCTTCCGTATAAAATAATACATTATATATGTTCTTTTTGACTCACTTAAACTAATTACCTGGGAAGATACATACCATTGTATCGATTAGTGCTGAATGTTTGAGAAACACGCTGCCAAACTTGGGAACTTGTATACATAACGATAGTTGTGTTTTACATAACCATGCGGTTGCTAATTAATTGTAACAGTTGTCATATGTTAATATACCTGTTTATAGAGGAGATCTTGTTTCATAAGTATCGCATAGTAACATTATTGTTATTTGACAAATCAGTGAACGCACAGACCAAATAACAAATTTATTAATATGTCTGTGGTGAACAATAGAATAAAACACCTCCACATTTATCGATGATGCACAAACGAAATTAGTCCTTTATGAAACTACTGCGTAGTGAGAATTAATGTTGTCATATTATCCAGAAAAACGTCAGTGATCACAGTCTGTAAGACGACATTATTTCAAAGTGAATTTAAATAGCATGCAGTCTCCGAGGTGGATCGAGATTTTGTCTGGAACATGGCTGTGCATACTGACAGTGTTAGGAACGTTTTGTAATGGTCTGGTTTTAATTGTCTACGCTAAACGCAAGGA